>JBAMCR010000054.1:0-42525 GCA_037075045.1 Mulgravea parasiatica
GGTGGGTAAAAGGAAGAGCTGTGTCGGTGTGTATGGTGTTGTTTTTTTTTTTTTTTTTTTTTTTTTTTTTTGGAATTTCTTATTGTTGCTACAATGGCGTGAAGAGGAGAAGAGCACTTGAATAATTTACATTTGAAGGAAGCGCTGTGAAGCGTGCAGATGATTCCGGCTGCTGTGGCTATGGCTATGGCTGTTGCTGTTTGGCTCAGCTTGGACGAGGTTGATTTCCGATGTGATTCGTCGTTATCGATCCTGTCAGGCGATAGTGTGTAAAGAGTTCCTCGAGTGCTCCTCTTCATCGTGTTATAAAAACGCTGTGTGTGATCTCATCACTTCATCAACTTTTCAACTCATCAAGTCATCAACTCTTCGCTTCATCGCCTTATTGCCGTATCGCATCGTAGTAAACAGCATCTTCTGAGTTCCTTTTTTATTTTTATTTTTTAATTTTACATTTTTAAATTAAACCAATTTACTCGTTTTTCATTAAAAAAATATTTCATCAATTTTTATTTATTATTCTAAATTAAATATTTAAAAAAATAAATACATTGTGACGAGTTTCGCTTTATGTACAATATTTAAATAAATATTTTTGCATGTTTATTGATTGACTTAAATAAAATGACACTTCTAAGTAAATATTATAATCTTTAGCTATGTTATTCACTGAAATGCAATTTAACTTTTAGCCTTTATATGTTATATTTATTATATAAACAATTCGATTGTTTTCATCGAATAAAACCTAAATTTTTGAAGTGCAAGTTCCCCTCTCAATCGAAGATGTGTGAAGATGGCGAATTGCATAGACGTGACGATGTTGAAGAGATATCGTATGTATCGTGTTTGGAATATTTTGTAGATATATGGTAAATTGTAGAATACAATATACAATATACATATGTGTGTGTGTGTGTATGTGTATATGGGCTACAGAATACGGGTTAGCAGATACGGTGAAAAGTAATAATTTTCACGGTGTTTACGGTGCGTGTGTCATGTTACACAACTCTAGCCATATACACGCACACATTTATATATAATATAAAATATATGCGTTCTTATGTATGTGAATGTATATACATGTATGTATGTATGTATGTATGTATGTATGTATGAGCAAACACCCTTCTTTCTATCAAGGGCTAAGGGGAACTCCTCAATGCTGCCCAATTTGCATGGGTAATAATTTTGGTAGATGCTTCGCGGGACGCTACAGTTAACAGTTACAGCGTCTGTCAATCGTGCTCAAAGGGAAATTTATACCTTACTTGTTGTTGTTATTGTTGTTGTTTTCGATTTTTTTTTCATTTTTTTTTTTTTTTTTGAATTTTAATTAAATGGCAACGTCTATCGTCTGCCTTTTGGGTCGTATTGCCTTTCGCCTTTCGCCTTTCGCCCGTTTGCATATTGCGATTTTTCCTGATCGACTCGGGGGACAAATGTAAAATGCGACTTTCTCTAATTGCGGCGCATATGCATCATGCGGCATGCAGCATGCAGTATGCAGCATTTGCCACACAGCGAGTGAGTGAGTGAAACGTGGCATGCACATTAGAAAGAGTTGAAAGACGCGCACATCTTGGTTGTAATACTTTTTGTGTTTTTTTTTCGTTTTTCCGTTCTTGCTTTTCTTTTTTCTTTTTTTTTTGTTTTGTTTTGTTTCGAGCAAACGCGCATTTTGATGCATTGAGGGATTGGTCTTCAGATTGCACATCCATCATCCGGCCGAGATAATTGAAGTCGGGCGCCGATTGAAATTTACATGCACTGATAGCTGCAACCACCATACACATGCATATACGTATGTACGTATGTATATATGTTGTATATGTATGGTATATAGGATATACCCTATCCCTGCCCTAGGAGGCGACTTCAGTGCAACCCTACCTAACCTAACCCTACCGTACCCTATCCGATATGTAACTCTCCTCTTGCCCTGCGGTTTTTGCATTGAGCTTGTAATTTGATTACGACGAAGACGCCGTGCGACCCGAAAAGACATTCGACAATTTGAGAGAATTGTGAATTGAGAAACGACAATGCTAACGAGCTGAACCAGAGGGCAGGCAGGCATTCTGGCAGGCAGGCAGGTTAACCCCACACTGGCATTTGCCTATATCCTGCAGCCTGCAGCCTGAGCCTACATTCGATATTCCGTATTCAGTATTTGGAAATTCACATCCATCGCTTCCTTCGCATGCAAAGTACCCGGCCGTGCAATTAATGCCAAAAGGGGTGCGACTGAATCCTCAATTCGATGACTTCCAAGCACAACACCTCTGCCACGACGAACAAGGAGAAGTATCAGAAGGACAATGGGAGCTGCATTTTCAAAATCGCAAATTTGTTGTATTTTGGTTTTTTAATTTTTTGGTTTTCGTTTTTCGCTTCTCATAATTTGCGTGGAAGACCGTGAACAGTTAAGTAAACGAGATTTCTTGATTGACGGGTCTCAAAGTCCGCTGGGAAATTGAACGAAGCATTAAAAAAAGGCAAAGAAATTAAAATGAAAGATTAAATGTTTAAAACATAATATTGTATATTGTATATAGAAGGATTTTGTATATACATAATAAGATTATGGCACATACCATCAAGAAGAAGAAATTGCATTAAAAATGCAAAGTATTAAGATTAGTTTTTATTTGGCAAGAATAAATATACATTGAAAATATTATAATATAATATTTTATTGCTTAATATTTATTTATATTTTAAAACCTTATTTCGGTTCATCAAAAGATTGTTTTGAATATTATTTGGGTATTTTATTTGTAATTCTTAATCAATACTAACTATCATATCGATAGCCCCATACAAGATGTATTTTGTGATCGATAATTCGATATCGTTTCGAGGATGAAAAGTACAGTCGAACTACTTTTGACTAATTAATAAAATTATTTATAGTAATTATTTTTACAATATTTGTTTGTATTTGGTTTTTTGCTAATTAGTTAATTCATTTGTATTTATATGCTTGAAATAATTGATTAAAATAAGTTTTCGTTTTATAACGTATGTATGTGTATGTGTATGTACATATGTATTGTATGTAATATATTGTATTTTCACCTTAAAAAGAAATAACAGTTTCACAGCGAAAATTGAATGTGGGAAAAGAGAGCTAACACATTTTGGGGCGCTGTCAAAAGTTTTGTGAACTGTTGCCGTAATTGAAAACTGTACTTTAGCATAGATACACACACGCACACACACACGCATATATACGCACGCACACACATGTGCAGCCACACGTCAGCAAAATGTATTGACTTTTAACTTGGCAACCCCATCCAAAGCAACCAACCACCCACCCACCCAACCACCCACCCAATCGCCCAAACAAGCCTGGCTAACCCACCCATCCCAACCCCCGACGCCCATAGCTTAATGCCACATGCTGTTGTTGTTTCGTTGTTGTTGTTTTCGTCGTTGTTGTTGTTGTTGTTGGTGTTAGAAACAGCTCGCAAAGCGCAGCAGCAAAGATGAACGCACAAGCAAATATGTCAAGAGAATTGGGGATGGCTTCGGGATCCTGGTTGCCAGGACCTGGCTCCTCGGCACTGGCTCCTCGCTCCTCGCTCCTGACTCCTTGCTCCAAACTCCTGCGTCCAAGTACACCCACTGGGGGCACATACGCAAAGCAGTTGGGTTCGGCACATACGCGTATTGGCCCAAATGGCAGCGAGTCGTGAGTTGTGAGAGTGTCCACATACGAGGCAAAAGTAGTATGTACATACATATACACGTACAAGCGCACATACGCACACACACACACAGACACACACACAGACACACAGACATCAGTTGTTGAGCCAGCGAAATTCACTTCATTTGTTCAAAAGAGCCAAAGCAGCCAGCGCCATTAACATATTGAAATCGATTTGCAGACACGTACACGGCACACATTTGCGTGTGTGTGTGTGTGTATGTATTTGCTGTGGGTGTGTGAACTTAATTAAGAACCGAGTGGCATGTACATAAATAAACATACGAGTATACTCGCTTATAGCCCTTGTGCAGCATATCCTTTGGTCATGCCACACAAGTGTTTTCTGTGGGTGTATATGGGTATGTTTGTGTATGTGTGTGTGCATGTGTGTGTGTTTCTGCTCACATATGGACAGCATAGCCTCTCGATGCGAGTCGCTGCTCATTTGCCAGCGCAACAATACTAATTTATGCGCATGATGCTCGCATTCGTTTCGTTTCAGTGGTGGTGGTGGGGGGCAAGGAGGCTGATGGGCGTGGGTTGTAGGTGGCATGGCAGCCATCTCAACTACATACATACAATACATATACGTGTACATACAGTCAGCGTGTGTGTGTGTGTGTATGTGTATGTGTGATCGCCATCAGGTTGAATGTTCGAAACGCTGGCCGAACAACAAAAGCAACCCTCGCTACTCACGTCTCCCTCTAACAACAAACAATAAACAACAACAACAATAACAATAACAACAAACTGCACCCTTTCAAAAGACAAAAAAAAAATGAAAAAAATAGCCCACGAGAGGAAGAAGAAGCAGCAGCAGCAGCTCATTGTTGCGGGTGGTTTGTTTGGCATTTTGGGTTTGGTCAGGTCATTGAATGGTTGGACGAACGAACGGCGGTGGGCAGAGCCACATCTAATGCCGGGGGGTAACAGCAATGGCAGACAAAAACACACACACACACACATACATACGCAGACAGACATGTGTGAGGGTGTGCTGCTGCCTATGTATATGCATGTCCTGCTCCCACATACGAGTATGTGACACTGAGAACTGAGCCATTTGAGGGCTGCATGTGTGTGTATGTGTTAGTTAGTGTTAGTGTGTGTTTGTGTGTGTGTTACCCCCATCGCATTTAAGGGAAGCAAAATGTATTGCTCATCGAAGGCTATCGAATGTGTGTGGTCGTTGTCGTCGTCGTTTCTCGTCTGCTGTTCGTGTTGCTTACGAATTGCTGCTGTTGCTTCTTGACAATGGCAGCAACATTGCTGCTGCTGCTGCTGCTGCTGCTGTTGCTGCTGTTGCTGAAGCTGGCCGAACATGTTGCGTTGTCGTTGTCCATTTTGTTGTGCGCGTATTCATATGTATGTGTGTCTCTGTGTGTGTGTGTGTGTGGCCCACACATGTTGTCTCACATGGCGCTTCGTGTTTTATTACTCGACCTGCGTACTATTCGAATGCGAAGCTCATATGTATGTGTATTTGTATGTACATACATTGAATATTAGTAGCAGCCGAAAGTTGAAGTACAGCCACCCACACAGATACACACACACACACAAACACACACACACACGCACATGTGTGCGCCTCGCTTTTTCGCACATTTTGAACTTACGTTTGCTCCATCTCGCTCACCATATCGCCGCATCTTTAATTGAAGGACTTTTGCGCAGTTCACACACATACACCTACATATCTACGATATACATACATACATACGTACCTACGTGCAGACATACATACATGCATACATACGATTTTTGCACCCCTTCCTACTCGTACCAACTTATTCGCTAGCTCGCTCTGTCTTCATCTTCAACCGTAGAGTGGAGTCCTGGTCTTCGTCCTGGCCCTTGTCCTCGTCCTCGTCCTCGTCCTCGTCCATGGCAATGGCTATATGTGAAGAATGGAGAGCAAATGAATATCTCATGCTTATAATGGGCATTGCCCGGACCCGGCAACGACATGGTGGGACATGCTGCGGCGCGTCGCCAGCGTCAACATACGAAACAATGCTAGCTGCGTCGCTGGCTGCGCTGCCTGCTGAGTAGCCCTTTGACTACTGTACATACAATCTACGTCTCTCCCGTGCCCCCGCAACCATCATATTGTCTCCTGTCCCTCGCATGAATGTCCTGCGGATGCTCCCACATGCACATGTGTATATACATATATGTCGCCCGTCGCCACTCTCTTTCACTCTCTCTCTCTCGCTCTCACTCTCTCTAAATCGCTGTCCCTCTCTGTCGTACGCACAGACACTCTCGATGCTCGCTCTCGCTCCGACAGTGCTTCCCTCTCTGTCTGCTGTACACACACTCCATGTGAGCGCCGTTAAGCATATGCACATTTCTTGCCATCAGGAGCGGTCACATGAGTGCAATAGAGAGCGAGCGAGAGAAAGAGACGAATCGAGTGAGGGACAGCCAAAGAGAGAGACAGCGTGATAAAGAGGTAGATGGGCGAGCAGAGAGCGAGAAAGAAAGAGAGAGCGAGAGGCAAGGCAACAGCGGTCGAAATTCATGGAGAGGCCAGCGAAAAGCTTATGTAAGCCAATACATACACAATGCGCGATATTTATGTGCCACACACGCACACATATGACATATAGTACCTTAATACTTGTATATGTGCATGTATGCATGTATGGTGTGTATGTAACACACCAACACACACACATCGCGCATGTAGCAGAACTTTCATATTCGATTTTTCATGACGGCCCGCTCAAAAGGTTTTCCTTTTTCTTGTTTTCTTTTGTTTTTGTTGTTGCTTTGTGGGCGGGCAAGAGGGGGGGGGGCGGGGGTGGAGAGATTTTCTTTTCTTACAGTCCTCTAGTTGGAAAACTGGTTACGTAAGTTCGTCGATATGCAAATATTTTCAATTACAATAACAATTGAAGATTTCGACAACATCTTGGCGAAAAATTCAATTTCAATTTGCATTTAAGCTTTCTGTACATATGCATGTGTATGTAGCATACATCTATACACAATACATACATAAATAACAATGCAAATGATATGCATACATACATACATAGAATATTGAATATATAAGATATATCTATACGATATAATCAGAGTGTATTTTGATATTGTTCAATTGATTTCTAACGAGAAATAATCAAACTCCAATAGGATACTTGTACTATAAATATTAAATTAACTAATTAATATAATTTATGTTTTTATATAAATTAAAAAAATATAGAAACGATAAGAATCAAATATTATATTATATATAAAAAAGTGTAAACATCACACAGATTGGCTAATCGAAAGCTAATTTTTCAAAATAAAAATAATAATAATAAAATTTCGCCAGCAAAATTGAAATTATTTCATTAGCTTCAACAAAGTTTTGTGTTTATTTTATTTGGATTGAAATTGCACTACTATTTAATTATATAATAATTACTTACTCAATTAAATTATATTGATAGTTATTTGAATTTATTTATTTGTAAGAATTTCGTATTCGGAATTCTGATCAAACTGAGACATGGGGCAATTCATTCAATTTAGGCTGTGATCACTTTTGAAATTGTTTATCAATATAAGAAGAAGAAATGGCAGAGTGCACTCAAAATCTTATCGATACGATCGCCGTGTTGGATTTCACACTTTCGAAACAAACCAGAAATGTCCTTGTTGAAATTGTCGCACCCGAAACGGAAACCGAACTCAAAAGCCGAAGACGAATGCAAATCCGAATTCAGAGTTCAGAATTCCGTATTCGTTTTCGTATTTAACCCAAACGCAATGAAATTGAAAATTGGATTTAGCTTTATTTGAAGGGGTTACAGCGGCAGGGGTAGGGGCATGGATATGGTTATGTGTATGGGTAGGGGTAGGGGCAGGGGTAGAGGTACATAATATGCAAAGTAGGTAGGTAGGCAAAAGACCGGATGTGCCAACTACTAGCCTATAATTTGAATATTCAAATTTAAAATTTGAATTGTGAATTGTGAAATGTGAATTTTGAAATTTGAAATTTGGCCGAATGTCGAATGGCAAATCAATTATTTGCGAAAATCGCGAGCATTTTCCATGCAATGCAATGCAATCAAATGAAAATTACTTTGAGGCACCCCAAATCGCGATCCCAGATCGTATGCTGAATTATGTTGCAAAAAGGATAACAACAACAGCAACAACAGCAACAACAACAACAACAAGGACAATATAATTTTGCATTTGCATATTTATTGATTTAAGTAGGGTTTGCTTATAGCTATGGGGGGAAAATATATTTAATGACAAGGCATTTTCCTCTACCTATTTTCTTTTCTCTCTCTCTCTCTCTCTCTCTCTCTTTCTCTCTCACTCTCTCTCTCTCTCTGGTGCAGAGAAATGTTAATGCTAGTACGCACGATCTACTCGCAGTTCGTCTTTTTCTCTTTCACCTAGTGCATTATTATAATCTCTCATTCTTCGGTATTTTTTTTTTAGTTTTGCATTTTTTTTTTAATTTTTTATTTTTTAACTATTCAGGGTTGCGTCTGTGGCTGTGGCAACTGAAACTGAAACTGAAACTGTTATTGTTGTTATCCTGCCTCGTTTTTAATCCCCATGCAACAACAAAGAACAGAAAATATAAATTTGCATAAGTTTTGTAGATATTGAAAAAAATACAAATACAAAAAAAAATATACAAATAATACAATAATAAAAAATACTAAATCCAAATACCATAGCACACAGGACACAGGACACAGCAGAACAGAACAGATGTCCCAAGGCGGCAGAGAAAGCAGCCGAGTGACAAATTGAAATGGGGGAAAATCGCGATTTATCTGAAGAAAGAAACTCGAAAAATCTATCAAACCGATTTGTAGTGCTCATCAGGCAGTAGAAGGATTCAGAGCAGACCGCAGGACCCAAAATTTTCACATTAATTCATTTTAAAATTCATAATAATAATAAAAATAATAAAATTAAAAATAATAATAATAATAAAAATAATTATAAATCTAATAATAATAATAAACATCGTCATAAGGAATTTTGATTAAATTAATTGTAAGTATATATTATACATATAATGGTAAAAACAAAATAATAATAATCGTACTTTATTAAATTATTTGAAAGTGTATATAGTACATATATTGGTTAAAAAAAAAAAAATAATAATAATAATAATAATAATAATCGTAATTTATTAGAGAAAATAATCGCGAATAGATTAAGCGTGATCTCTTGCCAATATAAATATGCCATAAAAGTAATAGATTAACATATAAACAAATAGAAATGTAATTGTTTTTCTTCTAAATATATATGTATGTATGTAGTATGTATGTATATACAGTCCTTGAATAAGATTAATAAATTTGATATTTATAATGTCAAATTTTTTATTGTCCTTATACCAAACAATTAATTATAATTTGTTTCATTCAAAGTTATTATAAATATTTGAAATAGTTGTATATGAAATAATGTTAATTTTAATTGAAACAAAGAGTAGATCGCAAATTATTTACGGTGAAAAAGTTTAATTAATGCAAATACAATTTCCGTTATAAAGAAAACGATCGTACGCAACAGTTTTTAGGTGAAGAGACGTAAATCACATGATGGGAATCGATGGTTGTTCGTACCCTAAGGGATTATGCACACATATCAGTGTCACAATGGGAATGTGTCGCTTGACGAAAGGACGAAAGGACAAACGGACGACGTAAGACGTCATATAGGGCAAGTCTCAAACTGATGAACTTCGATCGAGCGACCACGAATCGGGCGTCTTCAAGCTCCAAGCGGTAAATACTATATGCCGCGTCACCAGAAGGGTTAGTGAAGACAAGGATCGGACAGGGGGCAGGGGGCACGGGGCCAGAGGGTAATCGTAGCAGCAGGGAGAAGGGTACAAACTTGTGCACCGTACTCTGTGGTAATTTTTGTTTTTTTTTTTTGCGTCAAGGACATCAGGAATGAGGACGCGTACTGAATTAATGGGCATGAGTCCTTGTCATATTGCAAGTTGAGCGAACGTCGCGCCGCTTGATTGACACGTTGACAGTCCACCGCAGTCAGAGTTTCGCATTGTTCATCCCGATCCCGATCCCAATCTTGAATTCTGATTCGGATTCCGGTCAGCGTGCTTTCTGGACTGGATCCCGTTGTGATCCTTCAATGAGTTGGTTTCCTCTTTGTGTTGTTTCTCACTGCGACACAAAACCAACCTTGCCAGCCTCGCCCCCCCACTGTGGAATTGTTTTAATATTAATAATAAAAGTATTGAAATCTGATTAAACTGTGGATCCGAAACGCTTTCAACGTATTTCGAGACTTGCCTCAATGGTTTTTGCTGTGCCCAATGAGCCATGGCCAAGCTGCAATTGAAAAGTAAAATAGTTTGATTTCCTGATAATGAATAAATTAACATAAATCGATAAATAATAATTTAGACAATTGTGAAATCAAAATAAAATGCCTCGAATTAAGTAAAATGCATTTCTGAAATCGTGTTCACATCTGCGTCAAATTGTCGCCTAATCATGATCAGATCACTTAAAGCTAGAATCTACCATAGACCACCCACTCGTTAAGCTGCCCGGTGGTTGTATGGTTGTGTGGTTGTGTGGGGCAAGTTAAGCACTTGTCGCTCGTTGTTTTAATAAATTAAATTCCGGAAAATCCACAGGAAGTCTGTCTGTGCATATTTTTGTGCGCTGTTTTTCTACTATTTTTCCTTCTTTCTTTCTTTCTTTCTATATGCGTTTTTTTTTTTTTTTTGTTCTGTTTTCAGTTCGAAGAGTCAAAGAGGACGGTTAAAAGGGGGATGGATTGGGGGAGGGGAGGTGTAGATGGGGCGCTTGTGTGTGTCTGACTGCATTGGATAGCTCGGGTTGATCGGGTGGAATTGGGTGGAATTGGGTGGCTTGTCGTCTAGTGCAGCGACAGCCTTTCATTCTATCACTTCCTGCTGAATGCAGCAGTGCATGCCGGCACGGACTTAATTTCATTTAAGGAGTCGCCTCTTCGACGCAAGTCGACACAAAAAAAAAGAAGAAGAATAAATAAATAAATCGAATAAAATGATAAATACAAAATCGAAAAGTGCCTCAGGCTCATGGAACAAAATAAAAAGAGAGGAAGAAAAAAAAAGGAAAAGTCAAACAAATAAAAAAACTGATGAACCAAACCAGTTCAATTGAGTTGAGCTGCTACCAAGTGGCCATCCGAATGACCAACACGTGTCACACACGCACACACACACATACACATACACATAAATACATCGCACACAAGCATGCGAACAACAAAAAGTGCGAAGGTCATTGAGCACAAATTTCTAGGTTAATTTTATGAAAAATGAAAATTTAATTGAGAAATAATGTTGACAAGCGCTGACCACCACCGGCACCACCACTAGCACCACCACCATCGACCTAAGGACCTAAGGACCTGAGGACCTGAGGACCTTATCAACAGATACCCCCTGCCTACCCGATCAATGGACTGCCTAATGCGATTTCTTTTTTGGGGGGTACTACTTGTACTTGTACTTCCTCTACCGAGGGCTCAATTCGCACGTGCTAAGCGCTGACCATTGGTCAAAAGTTAAGTCGCTGTCCAAGGCGTTCGCCGCCATTTTGTGCCTATGTGCACCGGGCTGAGGAATTTGGACAGCAAAACTCAAAAGGTCAGCCATCATCATTATCACGCTTATAAGAGAGGCCGTCGTCATGACGGCAGGGGCTGGTACATACATACATACATACATACATGCATACATACATACACTTACCCCATATACCCATATATTTCACATAATGAGTGACCAGCGGCTAGAAAAAAAAAGAATTAATATATATAAATGTAGGAAAAATAAAATATAAAATGAACGCAGTATGTGTATCTATGTGTGTATGTATGTGTGTCTGTGAGTGTGTGTGACGTTCGATTGAACCCTTAGCAGCTGCGTTACGCATTTAGGGGATGTAGTTGTTGTTGTTGTTGTTGTCGTTGAGCAAATCAGTCCAAGCAATTGGTATGCAAATTAAAATTAAAACTTTTTCCCTTTGTTGATCGTTGTGCGTTTAATGAATTTGTACCAGTTCCACCGGATGAGAAGGCTTGTCCAGGTCTGGGTCATCGAATTGGGCGCAGGGTTTGGGTTCGGGTTTGGGTTCGTGTTCGTGTTCGAGTTTGGGTTTGGGTTCGAGTTGAGGTTCAGCTAAAGGCTCAGGTTCAAATCAAGTATAAGGTTCAGCTACAGTTTGCGGCAGTTCGGATTCTCCAATTGGCTCTCACTCTCACGTCGCACGATGTTGCATGTCGCATGTAGCACATTGCGGGTTGAAGTTGAGTCGAGCGACGCGTCGAGTCGCAACGGGGCGCATGACCAGCGGTCAACTTGATTAGTGACCAAGCCCCGAGGTCGCATCCTCATCCTAAAATGCCAATGGGGAGTGATCTCTATGGTAAAAACATTGCTATTTTCACATTAAACAGAACATAAATCACAGAATTAATGGTGAAAACAGCCCCTCGGCATGCTTTATGCGGTATGCGGCATGCGGCATGCGGCATGTGGCATGCGGCAGAAGCACAAACAAGCAAATTGTTGTGATACACAAGGACCTTTGGTCAGCCAAGTGGGCAGGGCACACGATCAAAACATGAAAATATTTGACTTACTGCTTACAACGGTCCCACCAAATGAATTATTATCGAATTGGCCAATTTGGCCAGCTAAAAGGGGCGCATTCAGTGTCCGGTGATTGGTCCCGCGTGACTCCGACTCGTTTCACATTGAATCGCTTGTTATTCCAATGAAATATTCCAATCAAATATATATATATACGTACTTGTTGTGCAATTGTATATACTCGTATATCAAGTTCTCATTAAAATCCTTCTCTTGAAAGACAGAAGACACTCTCCCGAAACTGTTGCCTACGATTTCAACTCATGCACTTTCCTTCTCGCTTGTCACTAGAATCGTTTAGCACATGTCCTTCCTGACTTTATATAGAAACTAGATATACAGTGGAAATTGGATTATTGCAATTCTGGATGAAGATATTAAAGTGTTGCCAAAAAACAGGGCGTTCTAGTTTTTTAGGATTTAAGTATAATTTTACCCATATAATAAATCGGTTAAATAAAAATTATATATAACATATAATAATATAAATATTATTATATCAAATTATATTTATAAAAAATATTACAATTTTCAATTACAATCGCAAAGGACACCAGTTTAAAAATAAAACAGCATTTCGCCTAATTTCTTTTAGCCAATATCCACTGTAGTAGTTTTTATTTTTAAAATTTTCATTCGCTTAAAGTCATTTTTATTCTGCGAGCTCTTTAAATATTTTCGTTTATTTTGAGAAACCGCCAACGATAACTTTTCTGATAACGGGAATAATTCTCAAAAGTACAGTAGAACTTGGACTTATTAGTTGGGATTGTGGTTAAACTGAAGAATTGTTGAATTTTACTTAAGACTGTGAAATACAATAATTCTCTCACCAAGATGATGCCAAATAAGACATTCTATTTACATTTGTGGTGCGCGTGTGCGTGTGTGTGTGTGTGTGTGTATGTGTGTATACATAAATATAATAAATTTAATTTAATTAACGATTTTTGTTAATGTCTTCCGTAGCTTTCAAGAAACCGTGCAAAAAGTTGTGTTTAACTAACAGTTTCTTTTATAATTGTGCATGCTCAGCTTTTGGTCTAAGCCCTTATCATATCCACAACCATATACAAAATCCACTGATGTTGTTGTTGTTGTTGTGACGTATCATGGCCTCACCTATGAGCGTATGGCATGATAAATGCTGTTGACATTTGAACTAAAACCGTTTTCTTATAATATGGCAAATAATAATCCTCCAAGCCAAGATGCTTAAAACGGAAACTATGCCACTGACAGAGCTTATAGTGTGCTTTCCGCTTCAGTTACATACCGCACCCCCACCCCACCACCCCCTGCAGAATCAACCCATGGGCCAGACCCCTCTCTCTCTCTCCCTCTCTCTCTTCCTCTCTCTCCTATTAGTATGTAGCCTTCATAGCGATGCGGCTTTTATTTACCAAGGCGAACGGCAAATAAGCGTAGAAACAACAACAACAACAAGAACATAAAAGAAAAGCCAGAAGACGAAGAAGAAGAAGACGAAGATGAACACGAGGAAGCATCACACACAAAAAAAAAAAAGAAGCCAAATTTACTGAGCGAAAAAAAAAAAATAAAACCAAAAGGAAAAGAAAAGAAAAGAAAGATGGAGAAAGAGTAACAGTAATCCCAACGAAAAGTAAATTGTATTTCTGAGCATACTTGTTGATGTGTAAGCGTGTGTGTGTGTGCGTGTGTGTGTGTGTGTGTGTGTGTGTGTGTGTGTGTGACAGAGAGATAATGCACCCTACACACGCAAGCATTTCGATAATTAACATACATACAGCAATTGATTTGCATTTTAACCACAATTAATTGGCCAAATTTTGTCAATTTCGAAAATTGACAAGTTGAAATTATTAAATAAATAATAAATTAAAATGTATTAAATGTTACTATAATGTTTTTGTTAATGAATCTATATATGTTATTATTTATTCTTGTTTATTTGTTGGTATTCTTTTATATTTTTAGTAATAAAAATAATTTAAATTGTTAAATTAAATTAAATACAAACAATCGAAATAATTCATTTTAGAAAGTGGTTATAAAAAATATATAAATAATATTTATTTCTCGTAATTTGACAAGGCAAAATAGGATAAATAAATAAAATAATACACATATGTATATTTAGAGGACAAAGATCTGGTCTGGTATATGGTAACATAAAGATATCGCTATATATTCGTATTCAGATCCTTCGATAAAGAAACAAATATTTTTTTAATTTTTTATATTTGGCTATTATTTAATAGTTGAGTATTTTGGCGAAGGCATAACCAAATGCCCCACTGCAGGGTATTCCAACAAATGGATAGTTAATCACAAACACACACATACGCATAAGCATACACATGCACACTACACACACATATATACATACATACATATATGTGAATACGCTCCTCACATGTCAACTAAGACTTGGCTTAGTTGTTGGGCGTTTTCCAGCGGATTTCTTGTTGTGGATATGCAACTAAAGCTCTTCTCTGCGAGTTGTTTTTGTTTATACACATACCTGACGCAGGGGACGGGGGTGGGGATGGGGATGGTGATGGTGATGGGGATGGTGATGGGGATGGGGAGAGTGGCAGAAACAGGAACTGAAAGTAAGGCTGTGCATCTAAAAAAACCAAATCCTCGAAATGCTCATCATGGATATGCCATGCCATGCCAAGCCACGCAGCTAACCCACTCAAATCTTAATAAAGAACAATGGCAATGGCAAAAAAGCCCCGGAATTAGAAGGGGTTTTACGCAAAAATGGAACAAGATGCTCAATGCTCGTAAACTAAGACCATAAGTCTTAAGCTGTGCTCATAGGGGCAAAGCGGCCGTCGCGGAACAATTTGAATTTAATGCGAAATGGACAAAAGTTCACATAGCTTTACATTGAGTGAGAGACAGAGTGAGAGAAAGAAAGAGAGAGGGAGAAAGGGATAACCTACTTGACCCCATTTTCCGGAAAGAAATCTTATTGAAAGATATGCCAATTATCCGACATTTGCAAGGAGCCCAATTCCAATATTAACTATTCCGTTAATTATGTTTTATTCATTATTTATTTTTTTATTTTAATTTTATATAATTAAAATCAGAAAATTAAATACAATTTTTTTATGATGATGAAGATTGCACTGAAGACATTTTAGGCAAAACTTCAGAAGAGATTCGAATCCTTCAACATTTACTGGAAAATTTTGTGGCCAACGCATTTGTCATATGGCTAAAAACTATGAATTGGCTTGGGTCGGAACTGGATTCGATTGGATTGCACTGGATAGGATTGAAAAGGATTGGATAGGATTTGTGGAAGAAATGAAATTTCTTGTCGTCCGAGATAAAGACTTAGCTTTCGCCTTCGGCTTTAGCTTTACATTCAGCTTTGAGCTCGTCCTTAGCTTTGTCCTCGTTCTCGTATCTGTGTCCGTGTCCATGTCCGCCACCGAGTCCGCGTCCTTGTCGTCTCATCAGTACTAATGGAACATTTTCCATAACACATTGGTGAGCACAACAACAACAAGAAGTTGAAACGCATTTTACAAGAGTATTTGACTACGAGATACCCTGAATCTACAGAGGATACAAGATTAAATTAAATAAAATAAAGTTCAATATTTTATTTCCTTTATTTAAAAAAAATTTTAATTACAAAAATATTGATCATTTCTTAATATCTCATCTTCATATTATGCTATATCTGAAGTGTATATCCCATGTACAAAAATTTTTTTATATAAGAAGTGCATATACCCATTTTACAGCCAGATAGGGTATAAAACAACAGGAGGAGAGCAACATTTGCCCATTCGTCGTAGCCATCCAGTCATTCGGTTTGGCATCCCTTTCCCTTGCCAACCCGCCAGCCCCATCGCTCTGCTCTCCATGCATTTACCATAACTTGGCTCAGTCTGTGTGCCCCGCATCCTTTCGATGTTGTCGTCCGTTGGCTGCCACTCAAACCACTCGGTTCAGCTCCACTCTGAACCACTCTACTCTGCACCACTTCACTCCGCTGTACTCCACTCTCCGCACTCTGCTCTCCACTCTCTGCTCTCCACTTTACCACCATACTGCTTCCGTTCGCTTGATGTTTTCACGAGCTCACAAAGTCGATAAATATGTATACACATGTATATGGTAAGTGTGTGTATGTGTGCATGTGTGCATGTATATACAAACTCACACATTTGCACGAAAACACATACATGATTCGCTATACATACACAAACACCGTGTGTGGCTCAGTTGGAATGAGTTTCACGGGGTTTCGGTTTGGGATTGAGCATGAGAACAAGAATGGGATTGAAGGGATTGGGAGATTGACAATGGGTTTGGGTTAGGGTTTGGTTTTGGGTTCGGGCTTGGGTTTGGGCTTGGGCTTGGGCTCGTCTCTTCGGCTGCACATGTCAGACACAAAGTTTTTGGTAAAAGGCTGTGGCGTCTGTTTACGCCCGCGGCTCCTTATGGTGCCAGGACAACCGTTCGGTACGAAATCCTTACGACATAGTTACTGATGCCCGAAGACCAACAACTTTGTCGTTTGCCTAACGACCAGTGCGACCAGAGTTGCCCCAAAACCAATCCACTGGAACCCAAACCAACCCCATCAAAGCCCGCTCCAACCCCCACAATCCCCACACGAAAAGCCCAACCACCAAATATTCAGCTGAAAATGTGTGCTGAATGTGGCTGCTGCTTTTCATTTGCCGTTAACTTTAACACATCATATGAGTATAGGAGTAGTTCGAGTGGTGTGAGTGGTACAAGTGGTGCGAGTACGAACCACCCATCCAGTAAACCCAATCACATACGAATCTTGTCTACAAGTGAAAAACTTTAATTCTCTATAAAACTGAGATTTAAAATAAAAAATGGCAAAATGACAATAAATATTTTTCTAATAAAATATTGTTAATAATTAAATTTTACTTATATACTCGTATTTAAAATGCTTAAAATAAATTTTGGGATATCTATTGAAAGTACCATAATACTAGCAGTATTTTAGGTGTTGTATGTATATACACTAGGTGGAGCTCCAGAAATGCCATCAAATTGTCTAGTTTTCGATTTTGCGTTCCATTTATGCATTTGTATACTTAAAATAAGATTTATTTCGATTTAATACTTAACTAAAATTTAAAAATTATTTTTTGATTATTCTTAAAAAAAAATATTTATTATTATAATATTTAAGTTATATTATTAGAGTTCGATGAGATATTAAACAAATCAGATTCTTTTTATAGGGAAATTACAAAACAAATGAAAAATAAAAGAAGAAAAACTGAAAATTTTCAAATTACGAACATTGCACAAGTTAGTTAGGATTGTTTTTTGTTTTTTGTTTTTGTATTTGTTTTGCATTTATTTTAGTTTTCGCAAATTTAACATGAGATGCGAATGGCGATGTGTGCGTTTGTATATAGCACATACTACGCAGGGCGATAGAGACAAAAGTACGTACGTGTGTGTGAGCGAGAGAGAGAGAGAGAAAGAACGAAAGAGAGAGAGCGAGAGAAGATAAGGATTGGGTTATTTGTGGTGTTGATGGTGGCCGAGAGGAGAGCATTTGGTGGGGACGGGGTGTGTGGGATTGACGAGGCGGGGCCAGCTCATATGCTTGGGTCCCAAAAAGGATTTTAGACCTTTATTTTCACATGCAGTACGTCAGTTCGTTTGGAACCACACGAATTTCAAACTTTTCACATACACACACACACACATACAAACGCGCGAGCTGAGTTTTCATTTGCATGTGTGTGTGTGTGTATGTGTGTAAGTGTTTGTGTGTGTTTTTGTGATTTGAATTAAACTTTGAAACTCACACACGCACACACGTAGCGCCAGAGCATGGAAAATTTAACTGCAGACAACAAAAGGCTTGAGAACCGGAGCGGGGCAACAAGGAGAGCTGCATCGGGATGGATTTGGGTGGGTGTTTTGGGCGTTTTGGGTGTTCGGGCAACGATTCCTTTCCATCAGTTACCAAACGACGCGTCGTTGCTGCCCAATACGGCTGCCACCCCACCAAGCTAAGTTAACATCCAACATCCAACAACGAACAACGAACAACGAACAGCCAACCCGCAATCCGCAACACCCCTCTCCCTCCCCCCGCACAGACCCGCATCCAAATCCTCAACCCATTTCCGCCATATGCCCGCTCTGCTATTCCATTACGTTTTGCTTTTCTACTTTTGGGAAGTTTGCGTCAAAGCTTTGTTATTGTTGTTGCTGTTGCTGGGTGTATGTACGTACGTACATATGTACATACATATGTGTGAGTGTGTACTACTACACATGACTGTATGTCTGTCTGTCTGTCTGTCTATATATATGTATATTCTACCAGATCTACATGTATGTATTGTACATATACACGAATGTTTATGTGCATATTGTACACTGTGCAAATGATTCTATCATATTGTTCGTTTTATGAAAAAATTCAACCATGCAACTTTAATTTTTTAACCGTTTGTTATTGATTCAACAAATTTTCGTGCTCGATTTAAAATAATTTTTTTATTAATTATTAGTTTTGCATTGCATTTAAAATTTTCGGCAATAAAATGATTTTTTGTATGGTAGCTGCATTGGACTCTAACGATGTTTTCTCTCAGTGTACTCATATGTATGTATGTATATATACATATAAGGATACTTGCTAAAGTATACGCATATACGTGTTCGTGTGTTTGTGTGTGTGTGTATATATTTCTGTATACATGTATGTGGCTAAGAAGAGCCTGTGACAGCTTGTGGTCTGCCCGCGACATTTGAACATTCATTTTGTTTATTTTGAACACACGCTTTGGGCTTAATGCGACATACACACATGCATGTCGGGTATGTCCTAATGTCACACACATACACACAAATACACACACGCACACACACACAAACACACACTCACTTGGCTTTTGATTCATGCCATTGCATTGTATTTTCTTTATGACTTTTACTTTAGTTTAATGCCCAGCAAATTCTAAAAAACTCTCAAATACCCATAAAATACTATGAAACACATTTCATTACAAGCTACATATGTACATACGTGTATGTATGTGTATTCAAATTGAGTGAAGATTTTTTCAATTCTCAATTTGAAAATCTCAAATGAAATCTTCCATCAAATCAATTTTCAGTTCATTTCAAAAGTTATGATAAAACGTGGAAATAAATTTAAAAAATAAAAAAAGAGTAAAAATGACAATATGATATAATTCTTATAATAAAATTAAATTAACGAATTATCTTGAAGATTTTTAGAGAAGCAAACATTATTTTTGCAATTCTTTAAAAAAGTTTGCATTATTTTATTGTAATTAAATAAATATTTCTATTAACTGCATTTCTTATAATTAAAGTATTAAATATTAAAAATATAAGGAAATATAATTTTTAGCAGGAGTTTTTAATTTACCGTTGAATGCAAGATGGGTTATGGTAATTTTCTTTTATAAGTAAATACATTTATAATCTTAAAGCTAAAAGTAAACTATTTCAATAGAAATAAAGGGACAAGCTTATCTATAATTTTTATTATGTATTTATCAGTTCGTAATTTTAAATTCAAATTTAAAATATTGACCAATTCATTAAAGTTGATTGAGTAGACATGTATATGACTAGTTATTATACATATAATAAATTTAAAATTATATTTATTTATAAATGTAAATCAAAGTTTAAGCAAATTTAATGCTCGTTTAATTAAGTTATAATCTTGGAGCTCTCTCTAAAATAATTCAAATATCAAATAGACGGGGATTTTATTGCTGAAGTGCGTCATTGTGATGTATGTATAAATGTATATGTAAGTATGTATGTATGTATGTATGTAGAATATATTTATATACAACAATTCCATCAGAAGAAATCAATAATTACCCAAAGATTTACCTTTAACCAACCCTAAGAGCTCACCTCACATCTGTTCAGTGGTCAGCCCTGCGAAACAAAATGGTGGACGGCACAAAATGCTGAATCACAACGGAACCACACCCACCCACCAACCACTCGTCAAGTTACCCCACTCCCCCCTGCCCCCATGCCCAACGCCCCGTCCCGTGTACCATGCACTCGAGCACTCAATGACCCCGTCCATTCATTGCCCCAGACTTGATGAACTGACTCAAATTCTTATTCCGCAGCTCGTCCAGTCGCATAAACAACTCGCTGCTGCCACAGGGAAGCGAAATCTCTGGACGTCTGATGGCGAAATGTTGTCGGACGGTGTGAGGTGGCGGCAGAAGGGAGTTGGTTGATCTGTCGTTGGGCTTGGTTGGTTAGCGGGCTGACGGGCTGGAGGTAAGTTCATATTTTACCCTAACTTTGGCATGGACAGGGACACGGCATCGTGGGCATAGCCAGCGTCCGAGGCTAAGGGATAAGTACTAAATATTTGATGTCAGCCCGTCCGGATCACGGACACGTTCAATCCCATTCCCCCTTCCCATTCATACACCGCCCTCTAACCATTGCAATCCAAGAAAATATAAGCAAAAGTTTTTGCGCGTTGAGTTTGTGACGCGACCACAAAAAGCGGTAACAATAAAATACAGAGTCCTGGCAGACAGGTCCTGGCGGCCATGTCCTTAGAGCTGGCCAGAAATAACGTCACTCGCAGTCGCCAGTTGCCAGTCGCCAGTCGATGGGATGTTTAAATTCGCCCTTGAATCATTTCAATTTTAAGCAAATTGACATAACATTGCCCAGCTGCCTATCCGGACTCTTAATATGCACTCCCGCCGGATGCCCCATCCGGCAAGCAGGTTGAAATTGGAAATACGCCTGCTGCTCCGTCCCATAGACACACACACACACACACACACACACACACAAACACTCACACACCTCAGGCAACTCAATAACTATCAACGTCTACGACAACGGCAACAACGAATCGAATCCGAAAGTTGGCAGGAGCTCTTGCTCCCTGCGCCTGGTCTACGTTGTCGTCAACTGCGTCTCCATTTGTGTCTTGGCCACGGGGCAGCCACGCGTTGACTGACAGCCGGTCAGGGAATTGAACTGCCCGGGACTTTAGTTGGCAATTGCGGGATGAACGAGGTTGGTGGGGGCTTTAACCGACGAATTGCTTTCAGAGGGTTGGCCAGACGCGACATTTGGTATACGGCGATGGGACGGGGGGAAGGGGAGGAAGGAATTAGGACGTTGGCAAGTTAGTTATAAGCCAAGTCTTGGTCTTTAACCAACCGCCGGCCATGATAACACATACATATATACACATGCACACCCACATACAAACAATACATACATATATATATGTAAAATAAATGCTTATTCAAAATGGCTGCCAGATAGACGCTGGATTGCTCCAATCCCAATCCCATTCCACGGAGTCGGATGTGGCTGGACCCTGCATGGAAAAGCATGAACATAAATCAAGTGTAGAGCGAATGTCGCATAGACGCAGATGACAATAAAAATGAATAAAAAAAAATAAAAATAAAATGAAAAATAAAAAAAAGAGTTTGTGCAAAAAAAGTATAGCAAAAACTAGAAGAAAATACGAAAAATAAATGAAACAAAAATAGCAAACAGACTGTCATAAATATAATTTATAGAAAAAACAAAGCAAACATAAAAAAAATATATTTATATATATTTATCACTTAAATAATGTTAATAAATTGATTTTTAACTCCAAAATATACAAAAACAAATTATTTTAAATTTTATTTAAATAAAATCCCAAAAGGTTTTTGTCAATTTATGTTTCGTTTTCCGTATAACAAAGAAAATGTTTCAGAAAATATTTAATGTATTTTAGGTAAAAAGTTTGTATAAAATAAAAATCTATCAATAAGTTTTATTTCTGTGTACCAAAAAAGAAAAAATAAATAAATAAATAAAACTTGGTTTATATTCGATTTTATCTGAGCCACAAAAAAAAAAAACTAATCATTTTTGGTACAAACTTATAAAAACTAAAATAATTATTATATAACAAAAGTAAATAATATTTTTTTTTTAATTAATTGTTAGTATTGCAATTTGTTTAAATTTGTTAAAAAAATGTTTAGTTATTACAAGAAAAATGATGATGTGAATAATAATAAATAAAAATAATATGAGATAATTGTATATGATATATTTAACTAAATTGAGGTGCATATAATTTAATGTAATCACATAATATTATTAACAATAATTTATTACAATTAGTTATTTAATACAAAATAAAAATAATAAATAAAATATTACTCTGATACAAATGCAATAATATTATAAAAGAGTAGAAAATGATAATCAAACGGTTCCAACGGTTCAGTTCTAATTAAATCATATGATTCCGTAATTAATTACTCTAATTATAATTTAATTAAATTATATTTGAACTTCATTCTCAAATGCAAAAAAGAAACCCAAGAAGAACTTAGCCAATTTCAAGGAAACAAAAGATTTATTCTGGTCTAATGTGTATCTTGGGATCTGTCGGAGATATATTATACTATGATACAATATAGTACATATACATATACATATACATATGTATGTGCATATGTAAGTATAAGGCAGGCGATTCATTCAGTGAAGTCAAGTCGAGCTAACGGTATAGGGGGGTCGTATTGCGTACAAGGGTTGCCAGATATTTTGGTTTCTTGATTAAAAAAGTAATTAGAAAACTAAATGAAAGTTTTACGCAGTAGCGTAAAAGGATAAGATTTCCAGAGTGGGGGATGGGGGACGGGTGATGGGTGGGTGTATGGCTCACTGGGTGTGTGTGTGTATGTGTATTTGTGGGTGTGTTGTAGATGTGTGCGTGTGTAGTTGTTTGGTGAAATGGTAAATAATGTAAAGTGAAATAACTGTACATGGTCTTCTACACACACACACATAGACTCGCATACTCACACACACACACACACACACACACACACACACATACATTCGTCAGTATAAGCTGATGTGTGTGCCTGCCTTTGTTCTGCATGCGAAGCGAAAGGGGTAAAGCGTAAGCAGGAAGGAAGCCCAAGGCCCACCCCTGTTTGCCACGGTGAGGAATGTGTCCTGCTGTTGGGTTCACACTACATACACGCCAAATGAACACCCACCCACACGCACACATGTGCTCACACACACACATGCATACATATGTGTATATATGCACATACATACATGTATGTGTGTGTATAATAGCGATGGGAATTGGCGTGCATCGGACTGGGAGGGGGTGTGAGCTGTTGGGAGAGTTCGCATTTGCCGAACTGCTGTCCTCATCTTAATGGGTGATCGGGTGGTTGGATGGTGGGGTGGTCGGATGGTGGGGTGGTCGGGTGGTTGAGTGGTTGGGTGGTCGGGTGGTTCTCTATTGGTTGGTTGGGTGGGTGCTCTGCTCGGTTGGTCACATATGAGACGAGTCGAGCGCATAGCTCAACCGATTTCTGTATGAGTATGTATGTGTGTGTGTGTGCAGAAGCATGTATGTGTGTGAGTGAATATGTGTGTGTGAATGTGTGTGTGCCGCAATAAATGTTTTCGAATGTCATTTGCTGCAAAAATGGCGACCATTAATATGGAACCAAAGGATTTGTTTTAATTTCAGTGCCCGTTAAATGTGTGTGTATGTGTGTGTGTTTGTGTGTGGGCGTTGTATGGGCGTTGTATGCATGTGTGCGTATGTAGGGTGGCAAATTCACAATAGTAGTTGCTGCCGAGCCGAGGGGCAAACCATTTCGTTTCAACTTCTTCAGCCATATATGCATATACATATGTATGTATGTATGTATTGTATGTGTGTATGTATTGTATGTATGTATGTCTGTCTGTATTGTATGTGTGTGTTGTACGTATGTATGTGGATATGAGCGTAAATTAAACTCTCACAGAGTCGTCCACAACTCATTAAACTGGAGACAACCCCCAACTGAATATGAGTGTATGTATATGCATGTATGTACATATGTATTAGTATATAAGTATACACACATATACATACTTGGTCCATGCTGGAACATTGTATTATATGACTTCGGTTAGGTTCCCTCGCCCATTCTGAATTGATTAATTAAAAGTGCCGAAATGCGAAATTGCATTTACCGAGAGAATGGATTCGCCTTTTAGTGATTTTGTCAGATTTAACAAATTAAAATCTATATCTGTAACTCAAAGGATCGAAGGAAATATGTTCAGTAATGAATATTAGGCAATTTTTGATCGATTTTAATCTTAAAAGTTACTAAAATAAGTCGTCAATTAAAAACACCAAAAACCAAACCAAATTTTAATTTGTCGAATTTCAACATCAATTTTAATTAATATTATTATTAATTTATGTTTTTTTCACTTTCTTACATTTACTTCTTCATGCTTTGAGAGAGAGATAACAAAACAGAGAGAGAGAGAGAGAGAGAAAGAGAGAGAGAGAGAAAGAGAGAGAGAGGGAGATTGAGCCGTAAGTCAGTAAAATTAGAAAATAAAATATAATAAATATATTTTTGACCAACAGCTTGATTATCCTAAGGGATCACTCTGAAAAATGATTATTTTTACAACTTTTCGGAGATAATAAATGTTTTTTAATTCGCTTTGATTTTGCATATTTTTTAATGGCTTAAAAATAATTAAGATTTTTTGCTTTTAAATTTAAAAAAAATCTTATAAAATATTATGATACAATATTTCCAAATAATTAAATGTTAATTGTTATAGTAATAATATTGAGTGAGAAGATCCTGTTTTTGCTTATAAATAAACTAAGCCAGAAATAGATTAAAAACTCATCCATTTTTTTACCTGAGGAAATCGTGAGATAATTGAAAAAATCCAAGTTTAAAAAAGTAAAAAAAAAAAAAAAAATCAAGAAAACTTATCGTCTCTTTTTTCTTTACTTATTTATAGATTGTAATATTGGAAAATTAATAAATTAATAAAATAAATAAATGAATTATTATATGACGAGCTTCTATATCTGTAACTGATAGAAGAGGGAATATCCAAATTCGATATTTGGACGTGAGTGAATTCAAATGAAACGTCGTCAAAGAGGCGTGGCGTATAGGGCGGAAGTACGGAATGGGTAAATGGGTGGGTGAGTGGGTGAGTGGTTGGAGCGGAGAGGTGGCAGTTGCTGTAGTTGTTAAGGGAAAACGAGACAAAGTTGTTTCTTAAGAAGTCTTATGAAAAATGTGCGCGGACGTTACCCGGCAACAAACAGTCAAACCATCTACAGGCACATCCATATCATTTCGTCCATGACAGCCCCATATCCTTGACTGCCCTGTCAACACACACCCACCCAGTTACACACACACACAAACACACACCCACACACATACATAAATGCTTGGGATTCGCGATGGTGCGTGCTTTTCGGCCCATAACGGATATTTGCGTTGTCATATCAAAGTCCCATATGGCCCGTAAATGTAGCAGAGTCTAACGGGATGTTGGCATGGCAAGGGAAAGTACAATACTAGGAAGGAGTATGGGTGGCAATGGGGGGTATGGGCGGTAATGGCAATGTGGAGGGGTGGGGGGAGTGGGACAGTTGGCGGGGTTAGCGAAAAGTGTCATCAAAGCCTAGGGCGCTCCAAGGATGCCATCAAAAATGCCAGTTACACAAGTATGTGTTTGTATGTGCATGTATGAATGTATATGTTCGTTATACATATGCATATATACTACGTATGCCTATATAAATACACACACACACACACACAAGGAGAAAGAGAGAGAGAAAGGGAAAGGCAGTTAGATAGCGTTAAGCGAAGGAATAAACGAAATGTGATAATAAAATACAAAACCAATAAAGGAAAAAGCTCTTTACACTTCACTTGCTTACCAAGAATCATCGCACACACACACACACACACATACAGAAAACAGAAACCCATACATATCTATACATACACCCAGGACTCTTAAGAACGCTACCGTTCATCAGACGTGGCCCAGGCGAAGACTTCCGATGCCATTCGCCAAATGGTAAAAAGCCTACGGTTATTCGATGAATGAATCCGAAACGTGGACCAAAAGCATTTTTGCCAGGGCAAGGCCCAGAACCACGGCCAAGATAGCACCACAGCACCGCAGCACCGCAGCACCACAGGACCACAGGAGCTAAGGACGGGCAGCAGGCGTAGGACTCACTCAGCTTAGGCCACGCGCTGGGCTCAGTAATAACGCTTGAGGGCTACGGTAATGCGCAGAGGGTGTTGGTGGGTTCACAAGGATGGCATAGGTCGCTGGGGGGAAGGGGGGTTGGTTCTGGAGCACAGGATGCGCGCAACGGTGCGTTACATGTGGGTGTGAGTGGATCATCATTTTTTATTTTCCGCTAAGCCCCGGCAACCAAATGTGAAAAGCAAAACAACAACAAATGGAAATACTGAAAGCTCGACTATGTGATACCCTATACCATAAATACAACATATACATACATGTATATACAGATACAAAAGACGACAAAAAAAAAAGCTTGGCCATGCAATAAAAAATAGAAATAAAATTATATTCGATTATTATTTTTGATCTGCTTAAAGTAACTTCATGATACCCGTTCTTGCTATTAACATACATTCGCAAAGGGCTTAGGGTATAACAACAAAAACACATGACACCCAAACTCGGCCAACAAGTGTGGGTGTGTATGTGTGTGTTTGTGTGTGTGAAAGTGCTACTGTGTGTGTGTGTGTTACTTTTATTTTCGCTATCAGCCATTTAAGAACACTGCACACATACACACACACAGAAACACACTCATATGCATCTCATAGCCCACTGGCACATCAACTGCCAAGTTTACCGACGCCAAATCCCGCTCCCTTACCCTTAACACCCCACCCAAACACCGCATACCGTCAAGGATATAAACATTTTTTATCATAAGCCAAATTCACAGACAGAAAAACATCATAAAAAATATATACATATATACAATATATACAATATATATTGTATATCTTTTGTATATATAAAATAAACAAATAACAACAAATAACAAAAACAAGCAAACAAACGAAAAAGAATGAAGAAAGTGTCAAAAAGTAAAATGAATCGCACTGCATCACGTTAATCGGGAGTTACCTACTTTTTTTTACCTTCTTCTTCTTGCTTTCTTGCCGACAGATGGCGCTAGACATTATCTTACGACTGACACTTTATAAAAAATATCACAAGGTTTTTGAAATTTCCAAATAAAAAAAGGCAAAGCTTCGGGAACAAAAAAAATACAATAAAAATTGAAATAAAAATTAATAATTATGAAAACCGAATTGTCCACAATTTTGTCAAGAAATATGATAATACTTATCATCTGAATATTAATGCAAAAATTGAAATATTAATTATTTATTGATTTATTCCGTGTAGATTAACAATTAGCTTATTAAACTAATAAAATAAAATGAAAAGTTTTCAAATTTTAAAAATGTTTATCTTTAATATCTAAAATTGAATTTAAAATAAAATAAACTCAGCATTTGTTGGCAGGATAGTTAAAAAGTTAGCCAGAGCTCAATTAAATCTAGTAATTCAATAAAAATAAATTAATTAACCAAGAAAATATATTTAAGTTAATTATTCATTAAAAATAAAGAAGTATTAGTGAGAAGAAATCGAAAGTATAACCAAAGATACGAACTTATTAATCGGAACAAAGTACTAAACAGTTATAAAATTAAATAGAATAGATTATAAAAAAAGTACAAGTTGGTAGGACAATGGCTAAGACGCAAAGGACACAGGTATCTGGTGGGCTTAAATGAAATGTGGCTTAAATCGGGTAACAAGATTCAAAATTCAATTTTGAAATTTATTTAGGAAAAAGGCCGAAGCACAATTTTAAGACTTTTTCGTAAAAAATAATTCACTTATGAATGAATTAATTAATTTGATATTTGTATATATATATGTATGTATATACATATTAGTATGTACTTGTATGTGTATTATTAAAGACTATATGAATATGATATATGCGTTTTTATATGATAGTTTATATTAAATATAAGTAATAAATTTCCCACAAAAGATACATACACTTTCAGAACAATATAATTTAATCCAAATTTGCCACTTCTCTCTCTCTCTCTCTCTCTCGCTATCTCTCTCTTTGTTAGCTTAAATAAACAATATCCTTTACAATCTCGACAGGACTCAGTATAGAAATCTTAACTTTAACAGATGAAAATTTTATTTCTTTGGCTGCAATTCACTTTTTTCTGTTTTTTTTTTTGTTTTTGTTTTTTAGGTTTTGTTTATTTTTGGGAAATGCAAAATTATCCCTTGCCAAATATTTTACACATTTATTGATCTTTTCTCCATTCCGCCTGCCGCCAACGACCCCACCCACATCCCATCTCTCTTCCCCTCCCCCCATGTTCAAAAATAAAATAAAAAATAAAATAAAAGCCTAAAGCGTTCGCAGCGCCAATTGACCTGAGTCCTGCGTTGTTAGCATCTGAAAAGGATGTTTACCGTAAACGCGTGTGCCACAACATGTCCACCCTCTCCTGTTGGGCGAATTGGTAAATGGACTGCTTTGGCTGATAGGGTGGTACGGTGGTGGGGTGGTGTGGTGGTGTGGTGGTTGGCACTGCCTATGTGGCGGGTGGTTGGCTGATTTGCTTGGGCAGCGTCCCAGTAAAATTTTGGAATATATTATACATGCAAAGTATTCGTGAATTGGTTTTTTCGCTTATCCAACTGCCAATTTTCTATATGCAATATATATGTATGTATATATATATACATATACATATATATGTGAGGTTGTATGGTTGTTTGTGTGTGTGTGTGTGTGTTTGTTGTTTGTCGAGTTATCTCAAGGCAATTTCACTTTAAATACGTACATACTCACATACACTCAGATATACAACATTATGTATATGTATATATAAATATATAATATATAAATAAATATGTACATGTGCGTGTGTCTGTGTGTGTGTAAGGCAAGGACCTGGTTCAGCAAAAAAGGCGACGGTCCGCGGCCCATTTTGCACACCCTCGTTGCCCGTTATTTAAAATGGGTTCCGTATTTCTGGGCCGCTTTTTTCTCTTCTCACTTTTTTTTTTGCAAATCTTGTTGCTGCTATTGTTGTTGTTGTTGTCGTTATTGTTATTATTGTTACGCTCGGGAGAGGAAGACGACAGCAAACGTTGTAAATCCAAAGACTTGCTGCGGAAGCCAAAGATAACATTTTTGCGCAATTCTCTGGTGTCATTTCCATCCATGCACATGCCAATTGATGTGTTTTTACTTTCAGCCACCTTATCCCATTCCACCCCACCCCAACCCACCCCACCCCACCCCAGCCCAGGTATCCCACCTCCGTTCAGCCACAACAACTAGAAAAACCAAAAAAAAAAAAAAGCCAAACACATATTTATGAAACAATATCCACGAGAATGTGGACATCGCGATGCTCTGCTTTGAGGAGAATAAAAAGTGAAAATGTAAATTTCACATTTGCTAAGGATAATGCCATATACCACCTCTAGACGAATTAAATATCAATTAAACTTTAAAATAATTAAAGTTGGTTGAAAATAATAAAGTCATTTTAATACAGAAAATGATCAATTGCCAAAAAGGACGCGCTGCTCCCATCCGTCTTGAATTATCTGATTCAACCGTAGATTGGTAAATGTCGGACCTACTGTATATGGTTAAGTTGCTTTTAGTTGGTTGTGTTAGTGCATGGACCCAGTTCAAGGATAAAATCACCTGGACTCTTATTGGGTTACCGCGTGTACCAGGCCAATTTCATCATCATCAACATCAACAGCAACATCATCATCATCATCATTATCAACAATATTATCAGGAAGAGCAAAAATCTGGCAAGAAGCATGCGCCTGGAACCTGGAATCAGCCCGTATCAGCCCTTGTGTCCTCTGCCATTTGATTTGAAGGCCTTGGCTTAAGGACTCCTCCGATAAGAGCACGAAAGCTGGCAAGGTGAAAAAGTTGCCATTACTAGAAACACGACATGGCACATTAGTCAAGCAAGGCAGACTAGGGGAACACTTCGGTTCCGCTCCCGATAGTCGGTGAACGAGTGAGGAGATAAGCCCCGGATGATTCCTGATTCTGAGGCCGATGAATATATGAAAATATTGCAATATACTTAATACATTTTACATTTATTTCGATATATAATTTAGTTTACATATAACTTGTCCAAACATTGAATAAACCAAAAAACTGCCGCAAGGATAATGCCACCAAATGCCGAATGCCAAATGCCGAATCTCGAATGCCCATTGTTAGAGTATCCCAGCTGCAGTTGACCGAATCGCAGTAGTGGTGGTTCTGCATAATTGCTCAGCTGAGGTATATGCGCACGTATTTCAGCTTGTTAGGCTCCACATGGCTCAATAGGAAGATCAACAGGGTGACCATAAGGAAGACGCACTTGATAACATAAAAAACAAAAAAAAACAACACGACCACAGAGTTAAAAAGTTGCAAGAGATTATCCATTTTTTGCCTCTTAGTCCTTTAATTATGTTTTTTTAATGTTTTCGTTATTCGATTTTTATGAAAGCTTCCCAACAATATAAATATTTAAAAAGTGAATAATAGATTTACGGTAAAAGTATTTAGAACAAAAATCTAGCCTACTTCAATGCTCTACAAATATCTATAATATATTCCAGGGCATACTCTATATAAAAAAAGGAAAGTTAAAAATTTAATTCAACTATATTTTGAATTTTGAAATATCAATCTTAGAGACTCACACATACATATACTATATTTTGTTTATATATAGTTTTGTCTGTTTCCCCTTGAATTCACTTGGCAGAAAACTCTACTCAAAAACACATGAGAATCATTTTAAGTGTTTGTATTACTAGTCGATGCTGCTAAAATGAAAAATAATTGGCATAATCCAAGCTAATGCCAGAGTTTCAATATCCTTTTTGCAATTTGAAAACATTTTCTTAAATAGTTTTCGTTGTGGTGGAATATTTTTGTGTCTTTGGAATGTGTTTGATCCGACACAAAGCGTGCGAATAGTTTGGTTAGGCTATATAGCTCGCTCCATCCTCTGCACCCTACCCTACCCCGTCTCCCACAAATCCTTCGCACATACTCCCCCTCACTTTCTCCCTTTGTTTCTCTGTGAGCCATTTGGAAAATGTGTTGCCAGTGCCCGGCGGTAATAAATAAAATGAACTCTCTCTGTAAACAGCAGTCGCTGTAGCCAGGCTACAAAGCAATGCAATCAATTTCAAGTTACATTTTTGGCATATCGAGGTTTTGCCAGCTCCCACGCAACGCAATCACCCAATTCTCTATGCCAATAAATACACTACCAACCCCCCCCACTAACCCCACTCCCCGACAACCAATCCATCCATTGGCCGTAGCCCAACCTCCGTCTCGACACATATGCCCGAAAAAAAGGGAGCATGAAACGCACACAAGCTCACCTATCGACATTGCCCATCCCTTGGGGGGAAGTGAGCATACATACTCTGCATATACATGTATGTACATAAACACGCATGTGTCTGTGTTGGTGGGTGGGGTTCGATGGGCCAACACACACGAACGAAACATCCCCAAAGAGGATGAATGCTGCTGATGGCCACAAAAGACATCATGGCTGTCGAGCAGCCAGCGTCCTAACGCTTCACTGGATACTTACTGTAAAAGTAGACCCATTCAAACACACACACACGCACACACACACACACACACATGTTGGGATTACTTGCGCGCGCGTGTGTGTGTGTGTGTGTGTGTGTGTGTGTGTGACAGCAAATGCCAAATACCCACCCGCAGGCCGACCATCAAGCCAAACGTCCCCATTCATCTACTCGCAACACAAGAGCAACCGTCCATGGAACTGCCACATGAGAGCACGCAGGCACACACACTTACATACTTATATATATGCATGTATGTATGTACTTGCACTCACATATGAGTCGTAAATGTTGGCGTGTGTGTGTGTGTGTGTGTGTGTGCGGCCATCGCCCAGTGTGCGCCATGTTGGCGGCAATGGCAGCAGTCATGTTGAAATTTTAATTTCTCGCCCACTCAATTTGCTGTGCTGCCTTTTCCATCCCCCTCTACACCCACCCACTGGCCGTAGCCCCAACTCAACCACCAACAAACCAACCAAGCAACCCCATCGTCCCCTCTGCCTGCCACTCACACCATTCCAGCACCCGGCACCCGGCACCTTCGTTCAACTCTGTCTGGCACTCAAAACTTGTCCCCATGTGAGTGTGTGTGCGTGTGTGTGTGTGTGTGTGTATCGCATTGTGGAGTAGAGCGGCTGTAGCCTCGCTTGGCCACGCATCTATCTCTCTCTCTCGCTCTCGTTCTTTCTCTCCCCATCTCTTTCATACACTCTCTCTCTCTCTCTCACTCTCTCTCTCGCTTAGTTACTGTATCTTTCGCTCCTTTTCTGCCACACACCCAATGCACTTGCTGTCTCTATCTTATGGGCTACCCAACGCCCACAAGCGTCTGATGGCAAGGAAAAGGCTGCTGCTCCTGCTCCTACCCCTGTCGCTGCCCCTGCCCCTGCTCCTGCCACCGCTCCTACTGCTGATCCTGCTCCTGCTGCTGCTGATGGTCCTTCAGGTGGCATCGTCTGGGCTTTGGGCTGCCTGAGTGGCAGCGACAGGAATCCTTAGTGTTTCAGCTTATTCGCAATTCCACACTTAGAGAAATAAATGTTCTTAAAATTTTAATAAAAATATAAAAAAAAAATTATTAAAATTATAACAATTAATATTGTTCAATTAGTTATTGATTTATCTTGTTTTTTTTTTAAGGCTTTTTGCCCTAATCGAGTAACATATATTAATCTGATTTTAAAAATAAATAAATAAAAAACATTTAGTAATTAATTAATTATTTATCAAATTTATTAATAAACATAATAAAAATTAATTAATAAATATTTTTCTAGATAATTGTATTTTCAAAAATATTAAAGAAAGCGAATAAATGAAATTTGTATTCATTAATATCAATGAATAAATAAATTAAAAAAACAGTAAAAATAAAATGAATTAATTTTAAAATTAAATTAAGCATAGAAATATTTTTTTTTTTAATTTAGATAAGAATATTCTTGAGGTATTTTGTATTTTTAATGGAAAATTTTTCTTTTTGTGAGTGTATATTTTGCTCCTGTTCCTGCTGCCGTTGCTCGGGCTACTCCCTCCATACCCTCCCCAATTCCCGCTTACCACTCTCCACTCCCTCCCCCCCCCCACACTGATGCTGCCATTGCTGGCGTTGTCTGTGCTCAGTTGGTCTGCTGAAAGCTGCGGTAAGCAAGGACCCAACTACGACAAAAGAGCAATACCATTCAACGCAAACGACAACATGTATGTATATATGTATGTACATAAGTCGAACGTGCATGTGTGTATGGGTGTGTGTGTGTATGCGTGAGTATGTGTTTGCATTAAGTATATGGCTCCACTTCACATGTATTTGCATGTGACTGGCCCCGAAAGAGAAGCAAACCGCACAAAAATGAAACACCGCAAAGCGTGTGCCATGACATGTGATTGAGGACAACGTTTATATGCAGTGACACACACACACACACAGACACACATGCACCCATACATATACACCTATACACATACACATACACATACGCACACTTGTAACAAGAGTTACCTGAGTTAGTTAGTTCGTTAGCATTTATGCACTTCTTTGTATGCACACATCATACCCCGGGTGCCATCCTTGAAATATCCTTGTTTTTTTTTTTCGTTTTTGGTTCCTCTTTTTTTATTTTTTATTTATTTTTTTTTGTTTTTTTTTTGTTTTTTTGGTAACTTGTTAGCTTCGCAAATGTTAAAGGCAATAAATCTCGACGTGACTCAAGAGTTTTTCCTATCGCAGCATCTGATTTCATCACGCTTAAGCCACAGTTCATAAATCAATAGAATCTCACATACTCGTATATGGTACTTCACGTGAAATATTGAAATATATCGGATTTTATTGTTAATTATACAAGAAAATAAACAACACTATGGGTTGATTTGATTTATATAAATCCAATAATAATACAATAATATAATATTTTTTGATAATTCTAAATATATAAAAACAATGGAAAAAAATATTTTATGGGAAATCAATAAATATACAAGAACTGAAATTTATTTCAATACTCGATGAATGGATTGTCCTGCCTTTCACTTCTCTATTGGAAAATGAGCTCGTATTTTCCAGGAGGCATTTTCCAGAAGGCATTGCATTGTTATCCAGTGCCATCAATATTTGCTCAATTCGGATTCGGATTTGGCAATTTCTCGATTGCCTGCTCTCGTTTTTTGCTCATATATTATTTCTTTTTTGTTTTTTTTTGTTCATATATATATATATTTTTTTTTTATTTTTGCTGACTGTGATGAGGCATGTTCCCTATCTTGCTGAGAAGTGCGTGATGTGGCATCAACGAGATCCGAGCCTGGCTAATAATTCAAAGTGTCGCGTTCTTAACGCTCAGTTGAACAGATTTGCATAGCCCTGCGAATTTATCAAGGAGATTGAGAGACTGATGATGCACATCTCCCGCAGAGCGCTGGGAAACCGCAGCGTGCAACATGCTACATAAACACGAGCAAAGGGGCAATATATATATACACATATATATATATGTATTTTCTTTTTTTTTATTTTCTCTCTATATAATACAATATTATGCATGTGTATGTGTGTATGTGTATTATATTTTTATACATATTTTGTTTTTTTTTTTTTTTTTTGTTATTTAGGCAAACACGTAGACACGTGCAACGGTAGCATCGTGCGGTTCAATTAATTATACGTGCGCAAATACCTTAATCCGCATATTCACAATCAACATTCGAGAGTCGCATCCGGCGAATAGAGAAGAGTAGAGTATCCAGAGACAGACAGATACATTTATATGCAAACAACATACATACTTAGGTCACACTCACTCTAGGATCGCAAAGGGTCGCTCGCAAAGGGTCCCTAAAACATATTACACCGAGCCTGTCCGATGTCTGTGCATCTGTGACAGCATCTGGGATGCTCTTCATTTAAAAGGCTTGCGGATAGATAGTCCGTGTGTCCGTGTGTCCGTGCAACCCCTTCCGTTTGTTTTGGCCCATTTGCGGGTATTATGGCATTGCAGTTACAGATTTTTGACTTGTTTCGCCTGCTCCTCGATTTACCTATGCGATGAGCATTGCAATACAAGCTCAATAAAAGCTTCGAGCAAACAGACAACAATGCGAGTATCCTGCAGATACAAATCCAGTTACAGATACAGATACAAATCGAAATTCAGCTAGTGAATTACAGATGCGATTCGTTCGAACAGATTGCTGGCAATTTCGATACGCGATCAATAATTCTAATCAAGTGCGAATATGGTTGACGCATAAAAATTGCAGCAATTCGCTTCTCTGGCTGAATTATACACTGAAAAAAAAAAAAAAAATCAAAAACAACAAAACGGCAATTTAAACTCTAAGCCAATGGGCTCAAAATATAAAAGATTTTTTCTTTTTAGTTTTCATTTAAAAGATTTTATTATTTTTAGTTTTAACTATTATTATTGATATTTAAAATATAAAAAATATAAATTGAATTGTAAAATGGATTCTTAAACATTTGTAAAATGCTGGAAAATTAATATACTTATTGGTTATTATAGCACTTTAATTTTTATTAAAAATTTTAAAGAAAAATATAATATATATTTCTTAAGAATATCAACTTTAACTGAATCATTAAATTTTATATTCAACTGTAATATTATATTTCTAGCTGCTCTCAAGGAATTTGTGATAATCGATTGTTTTCAGTGTACTTATAGGTGCCGAAGCACCTATAAATATTGGCTGAGCCAAATCGTAACCCTGCTATGGTTCCAGCTCCTGTCCCAGAGCCTGAGACTGTCACAGTGCCGCGACATGACCGTAAAAACACCACACAGCGGCACGTCCTATCGAGGGCCATGCGAGTCCATGGGGGTGCCAAAAAAGGGTAACAACATCGACAACAACATCCTCGCTAGATGATAGATGCTGCATACATGGGAAGAGCATTCATCGAGTCGTTTCGGTATGTAAATCAACTTTCATTGTTCGATTTGAACAACGCATTGGCATTGAAATACAAAAAAAATCACATTTCAATGCTTACAAAATAATAAATTATCAAACACACAAAACTTTTTTATATCCATGTTTTTCCTCTCACTCGCGCTCTCTCTCTCTCTCTCTCGCTCTGGCATTCATAAGGACCTTCCCGAATGAGGGTAGCGGGCAAAACAACCAAAAAATTGCAACAGCTACGAAAAAGATTGTGTTACCCTGGCGATAACCCTTCGCGCTCCTGACATTTGCATGTCCTGGCAAAAGCAAAAAAATTAAAGAACAAAAAAAAAAAGAGAAAAAAATAAAAGGGGTAAATGGTGAATGTGAAATGCCTAATGGAAATTTGACACACAAATCTCATAAAACAAAAACCAAAAGAAACAAATAGAAATGAAAAAAAAAAACGTAAATTGGAATGCAAAATGCGCATTGTATCTATACAATGTCTATCTATCTATCTATGTATCTATTCATGTATGTATCTCCGTATGCATGTGTATGTGTGAGTGCGTAACGGCCCGCCCGTTTCACGTTATCAAGCGAAAATCCATAAATCGCAATGTTGCCAAAATGGGATAACAACCTCGGATAAACATGACACCCAACTGTCAATAGATATTTCGCGGTTCTTTCCATAATGTTGCACACGCGCATTTGAATGCGAACGTGAATGTGAATATGAATATGAATCTGAATCTGACTCTGACTCTGAATGTGAATATGCGTTAGTGTATGTATGTAGTGTATGTTGTATGGATTGCTTGCCTTGGCTTGATTTGATGGTTCGCTGGTTAGCTGGATGAGTTGAATGGATGGATGGATGGATAGATGGATGAATGGAAGGATGAGCAGCCCGCTATTTGATTTATGTCAAAATTCTAACGAGCTACTCCTTTTTTGAATATATTCTGTTCATTTTTTTCTTTTTTTATTTTCTTTTTTTTTTGTGTTGAACACACACTGGCGCGCACACACACACACATGCGCTGTGGCAGTCAGTCATGTGCGAGCGCATCCTTTTTAGTGCGCAAGGATGTGCCCGAAAAGATTCTTATCATTAATCAAGGCTTTGTCAATAAATGTCAGCAATGTGAAATTTCAATTTCACACCAAAACAACTCGACAGCCAATTGCCAATTGACAATTTCACATTGTTATCGTTATCGTTATCAGTCAATGTAACCGCAGCAAAAGCTGACAACTCTATTAGAGGGCAAAGCAATGACATTCAACGGCTCAAGGACTCAACGACTCAACGACTCACTAACTCAAGGATTCAACTCACTCAAGAAAACAGTTCTAAGCTTTTTATTCTTTTATCGATCATAAATCGATAACAATTTCGAAATATTACTGCAAGCATTCGACACGTTGACTTGTCAAAGAGAAATGCAAATTATTAAAGAAGAAATAAAAACTAAATTATTGAAAATGGTTAAACTCACACATACCACAATCATAGCCAATCATATACCGATAACACATACTTATCGATTGTGATTGAAGATGCTCTCAATTCAAAATTTATATTTTATCTTTAACAATTTCCGTAAACTTTCTATCATTCAAATTAATCAACGTTTATGGTACAAGAAATAAAAATGCGAGAAGATACGTTTTAGGTCTTTCCATTTAAGCTAATTAATCAATCACCAGTCAATCAGACAAGGCAATTTATACGTGTACATGGTTGAAAACATAATTTAACAACTAGAAATATTAAAATAGTAGCAATTAAATGGATAGATTCGGTTTGTGATATGATTACACAAACTATCGATTTATCGATAAATATGCATAACGGTAAATTGATTGATAGATGGCCACACCCTGTGACGCTCGTGTGTGAAGAATGCGAACGGCTGCTTAACGAAGAAGTTGGAAATTATTGAACACACACGACACACATTGCCACACCCCGATCAACTTTTCGTCCACCCAACTCATCCGCTCACACAATCGCAAAAACACACGCATACACACATACATACACATACGCGCACACATAGCGACAATTGCGAGCTAGCGAACAGGCTGTGGCTTTGCAATTAGGAGGAGCTACGTTGGCGAGGATAACAACGTGGACGAGGGAAGAGAGAGAGCGATGTCAAGGAAGAGGATGACGTTCTAAGCAGCAAGCAGTATGCACATAATATGGCAACGCCAACATCTACATACATGCACATGCACATACACATATGTACATATGTATATACTCCAATGCTGCCATGTCTCTGGTTAAGCACTGGTGGTGCTCCCTACACATCTGGCCAGGACTTTGGCAATTCCTATGCTCGTGCTCGTATTCGTATTTAGCCATAAACTTTGGTCGCCAGCCACGCCAGCTAACTGTTAAATTACCACACATATGCCCCGCCCCTGGCATAGTGTTCAGTCCCTGGCTACCGCCGCCTGCCACCAATTGTCTCTACAAGCCGAGGGCGGCCACTGTTTGTGTGCGCCAATTAAAAGCGGCATTAGCGCAACTTCTGCTTTTGCAGCCACCTGCCACCTGCCACATGCCACATGCCACATGCCACAACTCTCCTCATACGACACATACACATATATATATATAAGTAGTATGTGTATGTGCACTTGAGAACCACCAAAAATTTCACTACGATGCAAACGGGCAACGGGCGGACGAAGGATCTGTGCATGAGGCATCCCATATGCAAAATTTCTAACCATAAATTGCTGAACCAAAACTTGTAAACCGAAATGAGTGTGCGTGCGTGTATGTGTACGTGTGTGCGAGTGTGCGTTCTATATGAGTGTCTGTATATATTAGTACCACATATGTACATACATGTATATGCATATACCATTGTATTGTACTTGCAGCGGGTATTCAATATTTTGCCAACCAAAAAAAAAAAAAAAAAGAACAAAACCAAATTAACAATATTTACATAATATTCAATCCGAAGGATATGTTTTCCCGCTGGACAAGTTTTAAATTTGAATTTGAAACTGGCAGATATAATAAAATGTTTTTATAATATTTTGAATGAGGTTCAATTTACCAAATATTTGAGATACAAGTATATATTTCATTTCAATCGTAGTTTCTTAACACTTTTTCAGTTTCAACATTTCCATTGAAATATATTTATATTTAATTCGATTTAATAATAATTATTTCAAACATATGTATTGTTTCATAAAACGATTAAGAGAAGAGAAAATGTATATCAAATTATGTATTTATAATATTTAAATAAAATTCCATTGGAAGCCAAATTTAATTAAAGTTTTGGCAAAATGTGAAGAAATTTCGATACATTCAATACAAATTTCTGTTCAAGTTTATTTATTTAATTATTACTATTTTTACACATTTTTTTTATACAACGATTGAGAAAGAGATGCGAAAACAACGAACGAGAGAACGAGGCCAAATCCGTATCCGAATCCGAATCCGCATGTGCATCCACATCCACATCCACCTTCATATCCTCATCCTCATGCTCATCCTTGTCTACATTTACCAGCACATCCTCATCCTAATCCACAGTTACCAACACATCCTCATCCTCGTACATATCTACCTCGACATTCTCATCCCCATCCCCATCCTCATTCCCATCCCCATCTTCATCCCCATTCCCATCCTCATCCTCATCCTTAGCCACATGCGCTAATGAATGCGCTGCGGACGAGAGTGTGGCAAGTTGTTGGATTGCTGCCGTTGGTCGTCCTAAAACTACTTGCCGTTTATTTAAAATTATCCAGCCATATCCATATCTATAATGGTATGAGTGTGTGCGTGCGTACATGTATGTGTGTGTGTGTGTGCGGGCGTACTATTGCTACAATTGCGTCCAATCGGCGCAAGCTTCAGCCACTAAGACACGCACGCCCCAAAATGATGTTCATAATGTACATAAAAGTGGTTCTCTTTGTAATTGTTGTTGTTGTCCTTGCATTTGTTGCTGTTAATATTGTTGTTATTGTTGTTGTTGTTGGTGTTGTTGGTGTCGCTCATCAAAATACAATTTATTTGTTCGCATATTTAAATAAATTATGTTTAATAAAAGTCATTTGTAAAAAGTTTAACTTATTTTTCTCTAAATAGTTCAATACTAGTTATCGATAATTAATCGATATATCATAATAACATGATTTCCTAATATAGTTAGCATGCATTTAATAATTTGCTTTTGTTGCTTTGTCAATTAACACGAGTCCGTACTTAATGTAATAATATTACGATTTAAAGCTAATCAAATAATCGATTGATTATCGTAAATATCGACAGTGTCGATTAATTATCAAATGCGTGTTTGTTGCCAATCGATATAATTTCCATTATTTTCTTTGCATAGGCAAAACACATACACTCACACTCCGCCCATTCGCTTAGCACCTCAAAGTCTGCCAAGTCATCAGTTGATTGATATGGACAGAGGTCCGATTCAACGGCAATGCCAACGTCAACGTCAACGTCAACGTCGACTGCAACTGCGACTGCGACTGTGACTGCGGCTGCGGCTGTGACAGCGAGTGCGACTGCGACAAAGACAGCGACAGGAGCAGAGCCCAGACAAATGTACTCAACAGCAACCCTAATCCAACTACTATACAAACACATTAGCCCATACATACACACACTCACACACGCACACACACACACACACACACACTCGCACACATACGTGCATGCCCATTCGCACACAAAGGACATCAAGTTGACGGCAGAACTGCCATCTACATACACGTAAAACGCCAAATTGAAAAGATAAACTTTGTAGACTCAAACTCAGATTCCGCCTCACCTGCTACTGAAACACCCACACAAATATACATAAGCATACATACATACATACATACATATGTATATATAGAATTGTGTACATACATCCATATTCATGTGTATATACCCATGCATTGATGTTGGCAATCGGTTACCAGGCAGCGCCTGGCTTTCGAAATAGCACCGATAACATTTTCTCCCACTTCCCCCCCCGCCAAAGGCCAATCCACAACCCGCGAATGTGTGCGTGTGTGCGTGTGTACATGTGAGTGTGTGTGTGTCCATATGCCTTCTCAGTCTAACACACAATCTGTCCAGAACGTGTGTGTGCACATGATAAATGAGACAATGCGCGAGTTGAGCCACCGAAGGGAGCCGTTGGCTACAATTCTTGGCAGAGGGGAGAGAGAGAGAAAGAGGGGTCCTATTTATCCCCGAAGCCCCGTTGCCGCTTTCAACCGTTTGGCAGCTAAATCAACAAAAACCAACCCCACCGAGCCAACGAGCCAACGAGCCACCAAGTAAGCCACCCACATTAATAAAACTTTGGCTGCCTTCACTCGCAGTCGTCGCATTTCTCGTCCTTGCATAGACACTAAACTGATACTCAATTATACACACATACACACACACACACACACACATACGGTCACACACACATGTATGTATGTATGTATATATTCACATGCATATACATATGCATTACTGTATATACACATACATAAATCTATATACACAGGACTCTCACATGTACTCATGCGTATTTCGACACACACACATACACACATACGCACGTTAGTACATACATACGCTCAGCCCATGTGTATTGGCTCATGTGCATCCTCACATCTCTCGTATGTATCCTGGGCAGCGACAGTGGCAGCAGCAGCGGCAGCGGCAGCCATTGCCATTGCCAGCCAGAGCAGCGAACGAAAAGGACACACACCCACATATGCACACACACACATACACACATGGAGAGAGAACGCATATAGAACGAACAACAAATTCATAGGACATAATATAAAGGATATAGGGTAAAGGATAAAAGATAAAGAATATAAGATAAAGAAAACTTTATGTAGGATATAAGATATGGGATATAGGATATCAGATATAGGATATAGGATATAGGATATGGGATATAGGATATAGGATATAGGATATAGGATATAGGATATAGGATATAGTATATAGGATATAGGATATAGGATATAGGATATAGGATATAGGATATAGGATATAGGATATAGGATATAGGATATAGGATATAGG
>JBAMCR010000054.1:42625-75473 GCA_037075045.1 Mulgravea parasiatica
ATAAATATATAGAATATGGCATATCAGATAAAGGATATCAGATATGAACAGAGGATATAGGATATTGGATAAATGATATAAAATAACGGATATAAGATATAGGATATGAAATATAGGTTATAGGAGATATGATATAGGTTGGAGGATATGAGAGATGATGAAGCTATATCCTTTAGTTCCCGTTAGAGTAAGTCAAGTACAATAAGCAAGTGGTAGTAGATCTATTGTACGTGTCACAAATCCAAGTTAAAAGCGTAAAATGAGAGAGCCGCTAAGATGTTTTGGTTGAGAAAGGATATTCTCAAATATTTTATTTTAATAATAGTGTAGAGAGGACTAAGTTTAGCATAGGAAGGCGTTCTATGTGGAGGATTTGGACCAACTGTAGGGAAACGGTTTGATATCGTAATGGTTAGTTCTAAGTTAGGATAAAAGTTATCTTCTGGTAGTACCAGAGGAATTATTCTAGCAGGGAGCTTAGAATAAGGAAGAGAGAAAAGAGGAAGGCGCGCTGAGTTCGATTTTTCAGATGAGGTACATGATATATACCATAAACTCTTTCACGATTAAATGTTTCGGCAAAAAATTCACCTGGAATACTCAGCTAAGAGAAGATGATAATACGCGAATAATTAAATTTATATTTAATTTTATTTTATTTATTTACATATTTTATGTTATGGGGGTAGAGTCAAAAATATGCTTCTTTTGGGTCGAGGCAACAGGAGGATAATTGAGTACATACCTCAGGTAATACGTAATTATAATTTTGACATTTGGAATCGACTTGCTTTTCGAGTTGACAGTTGTATTTTCGGTCGACAGGTGGCGCTATAGAATTGTTGGATGAGATTTGGCAATAATAACAAGCAGGCAGGCATCCTTTATGCATGGGAAGAGCCTGGCCATGGGCACGGGTGGTCCTACGGATCTTCGGGTTGGTTTACCATACAGTTACGGCGTGAGCGAAAACATCTGCCTTGAGCCGCCGGGCCTGATAACGGTCGGGCGCGAACTCTATGCAAATGAGATGGGCGCGCGCTTATTTATGAAAAAGTATATACATATAATGTGCACATACAATTGTACGGATGTATGTACATTCAGTATTGTACATACCATACATATACATATGCATGTCTGGCTCTCACTGTATTTATACAATAACAATTGATGGCCAGGCGCATATCTATGTCTTCACTCCATAATTGCGGCCAAAAATTGTGTAGCAAAAATGTTATTCCAGCCAAACTGCAAACAATAACAATCACGCATAATAAGTATAAATGAATGCTACCACAGCGTCTCAGTCGCAGTCGCAGTCGCAGCCGCAGTCGACGATGACGTTAATGTTGCGACGGTATAACAGATTGCCATCATGGCGCATACGCCCAGTCGGCTCCAACTGCCAAAAAAAAAAAGAAAAGAAAACACCCACACATCCACACACACACACACACATACACAACTTGGCACAAATAAAAAAAGCAAACGAATATGAAAATACCCTAACTTTAAATATTCTATTTTCATTTATTATATTTTTATTTATTATTATATTTCGTTTGTTTTATTATACAAAATATCCAAAACAAAAAAAAGTTTGTATTATAATGTTAATTTCAAATCTCCAAAAAACATTTTTCTAAAATCGCATAAATAACGTAAATAAATTAATTAATTACATTGTAAAATTATTGTGTAAAAATAAAAACAATAAATAAAAAACAATCAAAAAAATACTCCACATTCGTTCAAGTATTTAAAATGCAAATGAAATATAGATCTATATAATTAATTATTTTCCAAAAATTTATAAATGTAATATAATATTATATATGCACTTATAAAATATTAAACAAAAATAAGTATAAATAAATTACTTAAAATAATATAAATATTTTAGTTTAACTAGTTGCGTATTATATAACATACATATATTTATTATTATACATATTATAATTATACTTGAATTGTAAACATTTTTCTGCATTAAAATATAAATATTAAATTCTACTAAAAACATAAAAAATATAGACAATTAAATTATTAATTAATTGAGGGGCAAACAATTATTATACAACACGATTGTATATTTAATAAAATTATAATTTGTGTAACACGATGGGCAACAAATTTACAATATCCATAATCAACTAGGGTATACAAACACACAGTGGTATATGGTGTGTGGGTGTGCGTGGGTGCGTGTATGTTTGTATGTGTGTATGTGCGTGCATATACATATGTATGTGTGTGCGTGCTTTTTGCATACCTTTGCATACTGAAAACAAACACTATTATCCTGGCGCCATTATGCGCAGATTGATGTGCGTTCGTTAGTAGAGGCGTTCCAAACATCGAACATCAGCGAAAGAAACACTTGCCCCAAACGGTGGCAGGCTGAAAGGATAGATAACATAGATGGATACAGATACATACATACTAGACACATGGATACATACAGCGCTTGTATCGAATGGATTGCTTTGCCCGGGACGAGTTGCAGGCGGGGCAGGCACTCCATGTGCCTGGCAGGCATTTGTATTATGCTTCGATGACCCGATAAAATGTTGCTGATGTTTTGGCGCACTTTTTTTAATGTATGTATATATATATATTTCGGAAAAGTCGAAAGGCATTTTGATTTTTTTCTCATAACTTATTGTACAATAAATTGATGCGAAGCAGATGAAATAGCAATAATAACAATAAAAATATATACAGTAAAAAATATAAACACAGAGTATTGTATATACAATATAAGTTAATAATAATAATGAAAATATAAAAACAAAACTCTCTAAATTCAGTTACAGAAGAATAAAAAGAAAATCAGATAAAAAACAAAAAAAAGAAACAACTTTTATTCAATAATAATTTAAAATTATTACAAAAAATAAATAACATTATTAAAACTTTAAATGTTTGGATTATTTATTTGAATATTTCTAACCAAATACAATTAAATCTGACCAAAAATAACCGACAACAAAAGATTTCTCCATTAATTTATCATTTGCTATATACAGCCGAGCGTGGTATACTGTATATACAGTGTATATACACTATACGTATAAATATATTTATCTTCTTTAATTGAATTTATTAAGATTTAGCTATACCTTCGATTTTATTTACATGAACAATAGTTAATTATGAAAGCACTTACATACATAAAATAATTGCTTAAATATTTTTAATTTCTTTTTGTTTGTTTTTTTTTTAATTTTTTTGTCGATTTCCACAATTATTTCATTAGAGGGAATCAGCGGATCGTATTTGCAGTTTTCCAATTTTCATCAGGTGAGCGGTTTTTGATTGACGTTTGATTGGAATCCTTGAATCTTACATAAGACTCTTATAAAAAGGAAAATTTCAGATCAACTATCGGCTTTCGCGCACTCATCCATCAGCAGTCAGTCAAGGCAAGTTACTTTGCCGTATGTATGTATATAAAATTGTTTTGTATGTATGGAGATAAATCAAGTTTAAAATGAGCTGAGCGACCCTCTTCAAAATATTTAATACCGCAAGTGACCCCTGCGCCCAGGAGCAACTGGACTCGTGTGCGACCAAATGGTCAAAATAAATAAATGCTGAAAAGTGGGGAGGAACCGAGTCGAGGACAGGATATGACCGGACACGACCCGACCCGTACGAGCAGCTAAGCTGCAAATCGGGTTGTGAAATGTGACAACTGCGCCTGCAAACGAGGCGGATCCCGGTGGTACCGGCCCCTCATTCCAATGCCAAAGGTTACGCGTGCGTTCAGTTCGTGCCCATCCTTAAAACATATTGCATAATAAAAAAAAACCGAAATAAAAAAATGAATATATACAGTTTATAAATATATGGTCTGTATATGTATGTATATTTGGATGTCCGAATAAAGTAGAAGGCGACAAGGACGGCTTTGGGTCAGCAACTGTCGACGCATGCGCAATGATCCGGACAAATATCATTTTCGGTATATTCGTATATGGTATATGGTATATGGTATATGGTATATGGTGAATGGTATTTGATTTATAGACCCAGCAGTCTCAGGTGATTAATCACTTGTACTCAACCAATCACACACTTATTTAATAGCACTTAATAATTAAATGTTATTATATTTTATTTATTTACTTTCTCAGTATGTGGGCATTCAGTTAAAAAGCTTAAAAGATTCAATCAAACATTTTTAAATTCTTAATTGATTTATTTAACAAATGAATATTCTTACTTTTACTTATGCCAAAAAAGATTTAAATAAAATAATAAATATGATAAATAAATTAATCAGAATATTAATGTTGAGGTATTATACAATACAATTGTTGCTTAGGCATATACATACTTTTATGTATATTCAATTCTGTTTTTTTTTTTTAATTATTGTTTTCTATTTACAGTCGACTGCATTTTAAATATAACTAAATTTTAAAGAAAATGCAGAAAAATAATTATCAAAAATTAATAGTTTTACGGGAATCGGTTGGCTTTTATTTCATCAGTTTTCATGTACTCCGATTTTTACGAAAAATCACCAACCGAGTCGGGAAATTTGGACGGAATTTCTTTTTAACGGAAAATACAAATAATAATAAATAATAATTCGATCACATTGAAAATATAATTAAGGTTAACGTCAATCAATTTTTTTTGAAAACCGTCTACCGACGGGTTTTTAAATTGTATTCTTGGATAGAAGTGCTACATACACATGCCCATGCCTATATGTATATGTCGTGTATGCGTGTATTTAATTTATAAAAAGCGTTTTTTTGCATTCTAAACTTAAAGGCGACGGCATGTGTATATATACATACATACTCGTATATGCTATAGCCGATATGATAATCTGGCAAGCTTTGGTTGAGGTGTCTAGGTTAAACTGCGACTTGTAACCTTCATATCTACATACACATTTACACCTATATGTATATATATGTCAATATATGTACATCGTGTGTATTTATATACAATTTGTATGTGTGTATAGATATGTATGTATATACACAGCCAGACGAGCCCCGTTTTAAGCTTATAGCTGGGCCCAGACGCGGCAAAGATTTCCCTTTTTTTCATTCTTCCACATACATGCCATATACATATGTGTATGTATGTACATATGCGCATTCATGTATGTATGTACATGCGTATGTATGCATGTTTATGCACATACTAAATGTATGTTTGTATAATATTATATTTTTTCCTTGTATTTTAAATAAAAAGCGCACAAAAATGTGGCAAATGTGCAAAGTAAAAGTGCAAGCACGTGCATTATGCAAGCACATAAGAGTCTATATGTATGTGTATGTGTGTGTATGTGTGTGTGTGTATGTGTATGCACATGTATATTGTACACACACATGTGCATGCATACGTTTATTTACATACATAGATATGTGTGCATATGTTGCACTTACCGACCCAATAGCAATGACCTCTCAAGTGGCAAGCATCTCGTGTATACGTGAGATATCACGTATTTATTTCTTAGGCACAGTCAACTTTAATAAAAATACCGCATTTAATTATTAATTCATAATTATTTTATATAACTTTACTTTCTACATACACATACATATACGAGTGGATAGTAGAGATCATTGTAATCGATTCTGCAGATGAACCTCATAAGTTGATTTAAAAGTTATTTGCTTTTATAATAAAAATAAAATTAAATAAAATCCAAAAACATTAAATCATGAAAATTATTCAATTAAAAATTTATTTCATTTAATCCTTCAAACTGTAGATCCTTTCAGATAGTTCGAATTTAACTGTAACTGCTTTCGAAACTTAATTCTTAATTTTTTGAGTTTTTGCCCAAAAGTATGCAACAGCTGAGCCCATCAAACATAATTCTTGACGCGCTAACCGATTTGTGCGCCACTTGTTGCCATTGCTTCTGCTAGAAAGAGGAAGAGAGAGGGAGCAACGAAGAGCGAGAGAAAGGGAAAAGAAAAAATGTAATAAAAATAATAATAACAATTAAATAAACAAAAAAAAGCAAACTCAACACATTCTTTCACGTGGGTGTTGCATGGGCTAACGGGGCTTTGCCAGCCATTCATTCTAAATGTGGGTGGCAACTCTGGCAACGCTGCCAGGTGCAAATGCAGCAAGTGCAAATGAGGCAAATTTCAAAGTCAAGTTTACACCACGCAGCAAATGTTTTGTGCTTCAACGCGTATGCGGCATATGCCCCAACCCCACAGGGCACAGCAATTTTTATATGGTACAACATAAACCCCTCTGCACCCCAACATTTTACCACTAGCCCCTCAATCCACCTTCAACCCCCTGCCCCCTGCCCACCTGCCCCCCTTAACCGCTTAACCCAACACCAGCCTTCCCCCTAGGTGCCCCCACTCACTTAGTAGCTTATTCCACGCCTCTTATAAAGGCTTTGTGCATGCGCCAGAGTTGTGCTTGCATTGAAGAAAAAAAAGCATCATCCTAGTTCTGCCAGGTTATTACACCACTGGTCATGTAACTATGACCAAATGTAAAATTGATTTATTTAAATAATTCTCAAAAATGTCCTACCCGAGATGTCTTATCTGTTATTATAATATATTATGTTATATATAACTTTGTGATTGTACATACTCACACACATACCATACAAACAAAAACAAAAGACGAGATTTCAAAATTCCCTAAATGAATATCCTCAAATTGCAATTCAGCTGCCTGCATAACAATCTCAATCAAATTGAATTAAACATTTTTTTCATTTTATAAATGTTTTTATTTGTTTGCAATACGCATGAAAAGAAATGCAAATTAATAAATTATATTTACATGGACTATAAATGGTTTATATAATGGCAAAAGGTTTCAATTTCTTGAAGAAAGTATTTATTATTAAAAAATAAAAATTATTAATATAGAATTTCAAATGCACATTTTATTTTCAACCGGGCAATAGATCGGAAAAAGCGATCCTATATTTTTGACGATTACAATTTAAATTCTCTGAATACAAAACTCTGACTATTTTCATTATTTTACGAATTATTCATAAAAATGTGACCTGCATTGTTTTTGATGCGCTTCACAATTTTTTTTTTCACACCGACTTTTTCGCATCTTTTATTATAAATTTCCTTTCTCGCTCTTATGCTTTTTTCAACGCCTGTGCCCCGCTCGCTGAGCGAGAGAGAGCGGGAAAGAGCATTAAAAGCTTTTTTCTTTAAATAAAAAAAGAAAATGCAAGAATTGTTCTAAATCTGATAAGAAGAAGCAGGCAGCAGGCAACAGGCGACAGGCAACAAACGGTGCGAAAGTGAAAGTGCAGACACAAAAAAAGAGGTTAAAGAGCAAACGAGAAAGAGAAGAAGAGAGAAGAGAAGAGAAGCAAAGCAAAACAAAAGCAAAATTAAACACAATGTGTGAATATGAGTGAAAAAAGTGCAAGAGAATCCGAACAATGCAAGAACAAAAAAAAAGAAAAGAAAAGCAAAAACAATATTAAAATGGACGAACGGGCAAAAGAAATGAGAGATGAAAAAATAAAACAATCGAGTGGAGTGAAGGGTCATCGACTAGTAGATACTCTATACTTATGTATATGTATGTATATTGTGCATACGCATGCATATGCATATGCATATGTATATATGTATGTGTGCAAATGCACTTGTACCTTACTTAATACGCACAAAAATATGTATGTGCATGAATGTACCACACATCAGCGCCTACACCCCCCTCCCCACTCCACGACCTCTGAACCGCAACATCCATCTATCCATCCATCCATCCATCCATGCATTAATCAATCCAACAATTCGCCCACTCGCCGACGCAAAAGAGAAAACTTTCGTTTGGCTTTTGTAATTAGTTAACAGTTGCATTAACAGTTCAGTCGTATTACATACATATGCATATATGTATATACATACATATGTGTGAGAATATGTGTGTACACATATGTAACTACAATATTACGCTATAAATATATATGTATGTACATATACATATGTGCTTGTACATGTACATACATTGAATACACACAATACACAATATACTCGTACAAGCATGTATACATACATACATATGTATGTATGTATGTATGTCTGTGCACATTGAATCACAAGTCACATACAAGCATATGTACACACACGCACACATGCACGGCTATATACACTCACACTTACATACATACACACATACATACATACATACATACATACACATCTACATACATATGCGAGTCTCCTGTGAGTCCTCCAATATATAAAAACGGACACACACATATGTATGTATGTGCTCCCTCTCTCTCTCTCTCTCTCTGTCTCTCTTTTTCTCCCTGTCCCCGTCTCTGTCTCTGTCTCACCGTCTCTGCTTTCTCTCATGCATTCGCTCACATACACGTGCATTCTTTACAAATCTCTTGCGACTGTGTGCGTGCGTGTGTGTGTACGGGCCCAAAACTCACGTATCATGTGTGTGTTTGTATGTATGCACATATGTGTGTGTATATATATATGCACGCATGTGTGAGTGAATGTATGTGTTAAGGGTGAAACGAGTTCCGTAAGGATAGACATAACACACATTCACACTCACACTCACATACACACACACACAGACACACACTCACTCACTCACACATTCAGGCACATACACAATTGTAGGCGTGTCCAAAAAGTTGTGTATGTGCCTGCATGCTTACTCCATATGTGTGCGAGCGAGACGGATGCAGTCACTTTAAATAACTCTCCCAAAATTCGTGTGACAATTGCGTGGCATGGGTGTGTGTGTGTGGTTCTATAGATGTGTATGTACTCACATACACGTGTGTATGTGTGTGTGCGTGTGTGTGTTTATATGCTTGGTCCTTTAACTGCTTCAGTTTTAATATTAATGCAAGGACATCAATGAGAGACAACAAAATCAAATCAGATTTTGTTATTTGCCGGAACAGTATCTGTTGTGAATGGTAAAACCACATTTATATCGATCCATCTATCGATATTATCGATTAATTGATTAGAAAATCAATCAGTCATATCAATCGAATATTGTACAATAATTAATTGAAAGTTGTGAGTTGAGCTAATGCCATCAATGCGAATCTCCAATTTAATTTCTTACAAATGTTGAAAATTGGTCAGAAATGAAATAATATTAATACATTAATAATAATAATAATAAAAATAATAATTATTGTCCGACTGTTTAGAACAGAAAAAAGAACCCAAAACCATTCAATTGAATCAGTTCACATTTGCTTTAAAATGCAAATACCCCCCTCACCGCCCACCGCCCACCGCCCCCCATAAAGCTCCTAGTTAGTTATTAGTTGTAACAGTTTTAAGGAAAAAGGCGTGGCATTTTGTATTGTTAATTATGTATTCAAGGATCATGCCTTCAAGTCTCCAAGCTCTAGGAATTACATAACAAAGCCAAGAGATCCTATCAATCATCAGTTATATTTTTATCAGACAGAGAGAGAGAGAGAGAGAGAGAGAAAGAGAGAGTGAGAGAGAGAGAGAGGGAGCGATCGCAGCTCTTGCTAAATTAATGTGTTTGAGTTTTTATAAATAAATGTATATGGTACACACTTATGTATGTATATGTGTACATATTACTGTCAGGGGCAAAGGGTATCTCATAGTCGGACTTGCTGGGAAAACAATTGTGTGGTAAAGTATTTAAAAAATTATTTTTGTTTTTATTTCTAAAGCTAGAACGACTTTATTTGATTTTTTGTTTTAAAAATTATACACTATACAAAATTCAATGAATATTAACTTTATCAATTTAAAAATGCTTTAATTTTGTATAGTTACTTGGGAATATACTTTAAAACAGATTATGTATAAGCTATTTACACCACGAGAATTTTATAACTGCTTTTATGTTTGTGTATTTTATATATACTTAAATACAATTATGTAATATTAAATAATAAATTATACTAGACTTTTATATTTTTTTTATTATTTCACCTTTAATTGTACTATATATTTATTTGAAAAACGAAGCTCAAACTTGTTTTTAAATAGTTTATACGACTGCACGCAATTTTTGAAAAACGCGCTCTTATTATTATGGTGCGTCAGGTATCGCTAGTTTATGAAAATGTCGCCAGGGTGCGCTTACGACGATGCGTTAACAGAGCAACGGTCATAAGCCCCAATGGGTCTTATGTCAACCCCTTCTTGTAATACGAAAATTTAATTCTAGCATTAGCAATGTTGAGTCGCATTAACAAAAATCAATATGCTGTCTGTTCTTTTTTTTAATGCACATACAATAAAAAAGAAACAATTATTCTGTTATTGTTAAGTGTTGAACAATGTCAGATGACGCACTTTGCGTTAACAGAACTGTTATTAACATTTTGCTCATTTTTATGTGCTCATTTGAAACATTGAAATAAAAAGAAATTAATTTCGATAATTATTATTATTATAACATATTATACATATTAATGTAGCTACATTTGTTTATTTTTTCCCATTTTGAATAATGTGCTTAATAAACACATTTTTATTACGCTAACATATGTTCGCTCAGTATTGCAAAATTATCGTTTGTTCACCTATGAAATGTGAACTAATAATTTAATTAATATTTCCTTGGGTTTTTAAATTTTTAATAAACGGATGTATGTCAAGTATGATATTGCTATACGAATAAGACTAGTTTAATAATAATAATTTCATAAAATAATCAGATAAATGATAATCGCACAGCCGCCACAGCTTATCGATAAACAGGAACTCTACATCGACCAGCCGCCTCACTCACACACATACAAATATATTGACGACGACATCGTCATTCCGTCGAAACTCCTCAATTCCTTATTTATTTTTTATTTTGTTGCACTGCCGCGTGCTGTGTTATCGGTGGCTAACGTAAAATACAAAAATAAATCATCGTGCAACAAGACGCGAGCCCGACAAATTAAACAGACAAAAAACATGTAAGTGCACCAACCGAAAATTTATATACACATATAAATATTCTGCGCCGCTGCCGCTATGCTGTGTTTGCCTCTGCTCGCTGTGTTGGTCAGGCAATTTGTTTTTGTCAATTCAGCCGTTTTCGCTGTTCACGCCGACGCCGACGCCGACGCCGCTGCTGGCTGTTTGCATTAGTCATATCCAAAATTTATATTAGATTTTCCTTTTTTTTGTGCTTGATTTACAATTATGTTTTCATAGTTTCCTTTTTGTTTTTACGCTGATTTTGCTCACTTTCTGATCGATAAAATCGATGAACAAATTGCGGTCCACGCCTCTGTCCATAATAACCGTGACGTCACGCCCAACCAATACTCTAACATTTCAGTTGCTTTTCGTTATTTTCTTAAAGAGTTTCAACACAGGAGCCAACAGATACAAAACCATGGCAGCCGGCACAACACTCCAGAAAGCCATCGATTTGGTAACAAAAGCCACCGAGGAGGATCGCAACAAGAACTATGAGGAGGCACTGCGTCTCTACGAGCATGGCGTCGAATACTTTCTTCATACCATCAAATGTGAGTGACACCCCCCTAAAGGCAGACTTTATAAGTGTGTGTGTGTGTGTGTGTGTGTGTGTGTGTGTGTGTGGGAAATCATGGTTCTTATCTTTGATCTCTGGTGAATTACCTGTTCTGTACGTTTCCAACTATCTTTTTAATCACTGCAGAAAACTGGCAAATCCTCTCGATCTGCTTTTTACTAATTCCTTTAAATGATTGTATGTATGTATGTATTTGACGGTTGTTTTTTTCGATTTATGGAGAAAAGCTTTAAGAATAGTTTTAGTTGATAATTTATGAATAGATCCTAACATATTATTAAATTTTGCTCCATATCCGTATGCGTATATTTCTTGGTTTTTCGCTATTATTATTGATGGTTATGTTAAATGTGTTGCAGATGAGGCACAGGGAGAGAAGGCCAAGGATTCCATAAGAGCAAAATGCTTACAGTATTTGGATCGGGCTGAGAAGCTGAAGGAGTATCTGAAGAAGGGCAAAAAGAAACCCATCAAGGAGGGTGGCGAAAGTAGCTCCAAAGATGACAAGGATAAGAAGAGCGATAGCGATGATGAGGACGGCGATGATCCAGAGAAAAAGAAGCTGCAAAGCAAATTGGAGGGTGCCATTGTTATTGAGAAGCCTCAGGTGCAGTGGTCCGATGTCGCTGGCCTCGATGCCGCCAAAGAAGCGCTAAAGGAGGCTGTCATCTTGCCAATTAAGTTTCCCCAACTATTTACCGGCAAGCGTATACCATGGAAGGGAATCCTATTGTTTGGTCCACCCGGTACGGGTAAATCATATTTGGCCAAGGCCGTTGCCACCGAGGCGAATAGATCCACATTCTTTTCGGTATCTAGTTCGGATCTGATGTCAAAATGGTTGGGCGAGTCCGAGAAGCTGGTCAAGAATCTCTTTGAGCTGGCACGCCAGCATAAGCCATCGATTATATTTATCGATGAGATCGATTCCATGTGCTCGGCCCGTTCCGATAATGAAAACGATAGTGTTCGCCGCATTAAGACCGAATTCCTTGTGCAGATGCAGGGCGTAGGCAATGATACCGATGGCATACTCGTTCTGGGCGCCACCAATATACCCTGGGTACTTGACTCAGCCATTCGGAGGCGTTTCGAAAAGCGTATCTACATTCCGTTGCCGGAAGCGCATGCGCGTCTCGTTATGTTCAAAATCCATTTGGGCAACACCACGCACGTTCTGACCGAGCAGGATCTCAAGGAGCTCGCCAGCAAGACCGATGGGTAAGAAGGCACTCCACACTCCACTCCATCGATGGGTATGCCAATAATAAATTCTTTATAAATAATTTCAGCTATTCTGGCGCCGATATATCGATCGTGGTACGCGATGCGCTAATGGAGCCTGTACGGAAGGTGCAAACTGCAACGCATTTCAAGCGTGTCAGGGGGCCCAGTCCAACTAACAAGGAGCAGATCGTCGACGATTTGCTGGAACCATGCTCGCCGGGCGATGCTGGCGCCTTTGAAATGAATTGGATGGATGTGCCGAGCGACAAGCTATTCGAACCGCCCGTAACAATGGTATGTATGAGAGCGAATGCATTGATTTGATTCATTTAAGGAGATCACTTTTAAATCAAGGAATCATATTAGATGTTTCTTTTTTTTTATTATTATTATGGGCATAAATCTAATAATAAATATTGTTTTTTTTTTTTTTGCTTTTAGCGCGATATGTTAAAATCCTTGTCACGCACGAAACCAACTGTTAACGAGGACGATTTGACAAAGCTACGCAAATTCACAGAGGACTTTGGCCAGGAGGGCTAAAGCCTTTGCCTACCGTCGCCATCGCCATTTATTATCAACACTCGGCTAAATTCTACTTGCTGCCCATTGCATAAAAAGAGAAAAGCACGCCAAGGCTCCGGCTTTGGCTTTAGCTACAGTTCCGGCTCCGGCTCCACAACTTTTAAAACAAAGAACAACAAATTCTCTCTTTTTTTTTTTTTGTTTTGTATTATCTTATATTTTGTACTCGTTCTGATCTTGTATGATACGATGTGAGTTGTTAAGGATCGTGCGATTATATATGGTTAAAAAGAAACAAATTGTCATCATATTTTTATCATATGCTCCCCCCCACACACACACCTGCCTCACCGCCTGCCCCACAGATGTTGTTGCTGCTGTAATCACAAAAACAAACACAAACACAAACCGAAGAGCGCGATGTATTTTTATACTCTTAATGTTAAGCGAAAAATCCCTAATGAAACCGTATGAGCAGGAGTGTGTGGGTGCCTATCTGTGTGTGTGTGTCTGCGTGTGTTTATTGTGCGTGCGTGTATGTGTGTGGACTATTGCCTTCATCTCTTCAAACACCTGCCCACATGCACCAAACGGATGAACAAAACGGTCAGACAGACAATTGACAGATAATTGATCAAAAGTAATGCATAAAAATAATAAAAAAAAATATAAAAAAAACCAAATTATCTATATAAATAGATACAAAATAAATGAACGTATTCAATTAAATAGTTCACGAAACAGGTATAAAAGAAAAAAGAAGAGAGGCGAGAAAGGAAACAAAAGGCAAATACTAAAAGTGACATACAAATTATGAATTTGTTTATATGTTAATTACGCCTTTGATATTCATCTGCTTGAAATATACAATTATTCAAAAGTATTTTCTAAAATTATTCGAATTGATGTGTACGCAAGCAAATAATGTTTTTTTTTTCCTTTTGCATCAAATTTTAAAAATTGTTAAATAAATTGATTGGAAGCTCATAGGATAAAATATTTATACTTAACATCGGGGGTGAAATTAATTTAACTTTTTAAATAAACAGCTGCCGTTAATCCAATTTTAAGATCTTTTTGGCTTTCTTTTAAGTTGTTATTTTCAGTTTTTATTATTATAATTATTTATATTGTGATTCATTTTGAATTAGACATTTTTTTGTAGAAATTCTCGAGATAATCAATGAATGTGTTTGATTAAGATTACATTTCCATTTTATCAATTTTCTATTTAATTTATTTTATCTTTTTTATTTTATCGTTTAATCGTTTTTTATATTTTTAGTTGATTTATCAGGATATTAATTTTGATGTGGCTTTGCTCCTTTGGCCCAAATACTTTGGTTTAGTTTAAGTTTCAGTACGTAAGTATATGAATGGCCGGAGATAGTAGATAGATAGGAATAAAAATAATTATGATATGAAATTAGAGATACCCTGTAAAACATTTAAATTGCGCCCAAAAGTATGTTAACCCTTTATATGGCAACAACTCCGATTTTCATAATGCTTTTTTTTATTTTTTAGAAAAATGAAAATAAGGATACACTTCTTTCTTTTAATTTTTTTTCAGTTTTTTATATATATATATTTTGTTTTATAGCTAGATTCGGCTATACTTTCAACAAAGCGATACCCGCCAATTTACTGAAGTTTTAAAACAATAAACACAAACATCGTTTTTTATTTTATTAAAATTCGTCAAATAATACAGTTTTTAGAATTTTTAAATTATTTTTGGTTTTTAATTTTTTAATTAAATTTAACACATTTCCAGGTAGCATAACATACAATATACATCTGCACGGATACATCCAAAAAGGGAAAAGGAATCACTCGGGTTAAAACGAGTTCTGGTTTTTTTTCTGTACTCAATAATGGGTGTGAGTTGAGTGCTGTAGCATTGAGTTAACGAAATGAATACATTCATGCAGATGTGTAACATACAATATTTGGAAATGGACATCTACAATAGATACAATTAATTAATTAATTAAGTTTAACATTTACAGAAAGATTTATTGCCATAAAAGAATATCAAACAAGGAATAAAAATACGAAAATAACATTGTTAAACAATTTGCCTGGGATACTGAAATATGTTTAACATTTCAATTGAGGCATGTAAATAGTAATAGTTATTAATAAAATGAAACGAATCAATTAATAAATCCACCATGCTCATCATATAGAAGATGTGCATACATACCTACATATACCTACCTACATACATACCTACATATACATAAATGTATTTGCTTTTAATTTTAAATTTAAATTATCTAATTTGCAAAATTAATTTTTTTGTTTCGATTTTAATTAAATAAATTCGTTAGTTACATTTTTTCACATTTTTCTTTTATTTTCTTTTAATAATTTTTATTTTAAATTCAAAATTAAATCATGATAGTGTGGATGTGCATACATACAATATTAATGTTTGTTTTGTTTTTTTTTTTTTAATTGAGATGCACTTAGTTGATCAGTTATGTGTGTATGTATGCATGTATGTATGTATGGATGGATGGTATACACCATGCTGATGATAATCAGGTGCTATGGCAATATAATTTTTTGGAGCGTGTTCGTGTTTTTTTAAAGTTGCATCTAAGTGGGTCAAATTAGAACTTTCTGCGATGGGCACCAGAGCAGCGCATGGTTCGGTTTCGTCTCGGTTTTAGCCACGGAGCCACCAGCTGCAATACAATACAGTCCCCCACCCCACCCACCTCACCACACCCCACCTCATCCCTGCCGATCACTGCTCTAATCCGACCACCCATCCGCACCACCCACAGTCGGAAGGTTTGGCAATCCGCTACGGTGATTGGTTCCCCCTCCGCCCCCCACCACTTTTTTTTATATAAAATATAAATTTTTTTTCTTTTTTTTTTTTTGCAATCGAACGTGTCGCGAATAGCGATAAGGCTAACTGCCGACTGGTGGTCAGTGAATGATGACAGCAATCTGGCAGTACCAAAACTGTGTTGTTAGCCATAAAATGCCAAAAAGATAAAAAGAAAAGAAAAGAAGCTAACTTTCAACTAATTAATAAATTGTAGCTTTATTTTGCTGGCATTAATCAAATCTAAAAGTTACACATACTCGATTAATTAAAGCCAAATTCTTCATATTTGGGTAATCGGTTTTAATTAAAAAATATGTATATATCGGTTATACGACTTTCTTTCGAAAAAGAAGTATATTATAGTATCTTTTTTAATAACTTTTCATCTTTAACAATGTTACGTGCTATAAGAATTAAAGCTTTCGGTTCTGAATTGAAAACAAAAAAAAAATCAAATTCAATTTGCAAAAGTTTTTCAGTGTTATTAAATTTTTATAATTTACAGCTAAACTGATTAAAAAAACATTTACATTGAACATAAAAACAGCTAAATTGGCATCACTAGCATCCAAGTTTGACACGAACTTTGCCGAAGTGTCAAACTATTGTCGCGCTCAAAGTTCGCCAAAGCTTCGGCTTTCCGTTGCTTTTGCTTTTGCTTTTCTTTCTGTTTATATTTCTTTTTCAGTTGATCGGCAGCAACGACAGCTGGCGGTTCGTGTCGTTGCTTTCGACGTGTTTTTTGAAATCGTTTAATAGCCGACTTTTTTTTTATTTTGGCTATTTGTTGCATTTTTTTAGGTGTTTTGTTTGTTTTTTTTTTTGTTTTTGTTTTGTTTGGTGTTGTTTTTATTATAATTTTTTTTTTTAAACGCTTTACGCAAGTTTTATGCCAAACATTGATAAAAATAAAAAAATTAAAAAATGCACATTGAAGTTAAAAATATATAAATATTGTACATGTAGGTGAAAAAAAAGTGCGTACAATAATTGCAGTTTGTGTTTTGTGTTTTTGTGTTTTATATATTGTTTTTGGCTTGCTTTGTTGCTTTGGTTTTAGCAGCTTTTTGTTGTTGTGTTGTTTTTTTTTGGCTTGCCCTTTTTAGTACTTTACTCTTTCAATTGTAAGTAACAAGACGTATTTGTTGTTGTTGTTGTTGTTGTTGTTGTTGCCGTTGTTTTTGTTGTCATATTGTTGTCTTTACGTTTCTTGTTGTTGTTTTTGTTGTTGTTGTGAAGCGCAACTTTCACGCGTCTCGGGTGAAACTGTTAGCTGGGCCCGGTCCCAGACCCGGCAGCTCTCTTTTCCCCCCGTTCCCCGTCCCCGTCACCGACCCCGTGCAACAACCGCCGCCATCACTTTTTAAAAACAGAAGCTTCAGCAACGCGTCTCTTGTAATCATAACAAGTCTTATCACAACTTAATGCATAAACAAGAAACTAAAACGACAACTAAAACAACAACTAAAACGACTACTAAGACAACAACAACAACAACAACAATTGCAATAACACCAACAACTAAGCGAGTTGGCCTCAGCAGCAGCGTGCAATCAAGTTCTTTCATGTCTTTGAATATACCATATAAAATAATATATACACTCATACATACATACAATAACTAAACCAAAAAGATCAAATGCCAATGATAGCTATAAAATACTATATACTTAGTATTTCGATTCTGATCAGGTTCAACACTTGTGTACATACGTTTACAGCTTGAATTTGGCCATAAATTTTAATTATTACAAGTTTCTTAATAAAATATTAATGATTTAATGATTTTTAATTCATTTAGTTTTTTTTTCTACAGTTTTAATTTAGTTTTCATTTTTTGTCATTTCCTCATCGCGTTTGTCGCTTAAGTCATTTGGCAACTGCTTGCACTGCTTGCAGTGTATTTGCTACTAGTATTATGCATATTTGTGCATATCACAAATAAATAACAAGCAAAAAAAAAACAAAACACACTGACATTGACACGAATTGCAGACAACAGACAACACATAACAGACAATGGACAAAAGACAGCCAATACAACAACAGACAACAGACAATAAACAATAAGCAATAAACAAATTTACAGTATACAAACTAGACGAAAATAACATCCAAAAACAAAAAAATCAAAAAAAAAATAAAAAAAAAAAGAAGTTAGTAGTAAGTAATTAATAGGCAAATAGTCGAGTGCGTAACTAGAAGATATCCTGTGATGCACAACAAAAGAAAAAGGATATCAAATTCCATAACATAAATAAATTAATATAATTAATATAATAATAAAAATCTCAGACTGCAGGAAGTCATAATTGTTGCAGCAAGTGATTTGGGATTTGGCATATTTGCGGATTAGTCGTATAGGCTCCTTTGGAAATATTTGCTGGGTATGCATAGCAATGAGATCTAACATACAGGCGCCAATTTATGTATGTACATACACATGTCGAAAATTGCTTTCAATTAAAGTGCATAAATTCCTTCAATGTCACAAAAACATAAAATAAAATAAAATAAACAAAAAAAAAAAAAATTCAAGCACAATAACAAAAACAATATTAAAATTTAGTGAACAAATTGTCGGGTAAACACAACATAATAATAATAATAATATAATAGTATGAGACAAGTAATTGATCGCAATGTATGTACACATGCATATGTATGTACATACATACGAGTACATACATGTTGTATTGTTGCTGCAGTTGTTGGCTTTCAACAAGGTCGTCATCCAATTGGGCGCAACAAGTGAAAAATTCGCCCACAACTTTCAAATTGGAATGGTAAATTGGAGGAAAACACTTTGCTATGAATGTGGCCTAATTGACAGGAAGTTGCAGGGGGAAGCAATAAGTAGTGTATATGCATGTATGTATGTATGTATGTTTAGCAATTTTGGTCGATTAAAATGGGGAATTTGTAAAAATATGAAACAATGATTATGTTAATTGTCTTATTAATGTAAATTTAAACAAAGAAATAAATAATTGCAATACAACAGAAATACATTTCAGGAATAAGCCGTTACCTTTCAGATTGTTTAGAGAATAATTGTAAAATACAGGGTATCTCTTTATGCAGCACAAACTTGCAATAGAAATCATTTGGATTTGTTCTTACCTGAACTGATTGGGAATTACAAATGCAGAGCAAGTGTAAAGTGCGTGCAACACTTTACCACATACGACAACAATACATGTGTACATGGTATGTACATACATACATACATTACATATATATATATATATGTACTGCATCCGGTTGGGAATCTGTTGTTTCCCTTAAAGCTTTCTCCACACGCGTCTAGGTGAACTTACCATACAATACATACATACATACATGTAAGAAAAACGTATTAACAATTAGCCAACATTGCGCTACAATTATTGTACAAATGATCTTGATCATCTTGTGCCAATTCACATACATACATACACACACACACACATGCATACATACATACATACATACTTAATAGTTGCATGGAAAGCAGTGCAGTGCATTGGGGTATTGGGGTCTATGGGCCAACTATTGTTAACTGTTGACTTTGCCGACCATGTTTATTGTCTAATCACAGCATTCGGCATTTCAGTTGAAACAAGCTGAGGCAAGCGGCCAAAAGCGATGACAACAGATCTTTAATTGCCACAAGCCACAAGCCACAACTCGAATAAATGTAAAAACTTGTTTTATTTTATATTTTAACTCAGAAAGAATCTCTTCTTCTATTTTCGTATTTCTTTAATTGGGTCATTTGTTTCAACACTTCGTTTGTATGTATGTATGTATATAGATATGTACAATATGATACATATGTATGTGAGTATGTATATGTGGTAAATGATTCACTTGATTCACATCCTACGCACTTTTTATGTTGATCACTTGACCTCATCTCAGTTCTTTTTTCCCAGATCTCAAATAGCTAACTAATTGCATATACTGTGTAATTGGAAGTGTAAATGTATGTGTGTGTGTGTGTAAGTGTGTTTCTTTTAATTACTCACACAAACGTAATTGCTAAGAATAAATTCATAATTGTCCGACTAGCATAAACTGCATTCGTTCTCATAACTTGGCAAATTATTATTATTATTATTATTACTGTTTTTATTATTATTACTATTATTATTATTATTACTATTATTATTATAATAATTATCTGAGGTCGCACATTCTAAAATTTAGTTCGAGTTGCAGACTATTTAGATTGTAACAGTTCGAGTTCAAGAATTTCAAGTATATGGTTATTCAAATCCAAAAAACAAAAAGAATACAAATTATAATTCAGAGCAAAGTATGTTTAATGTTTCAAGGCTTATTATTATTAATTTTTTTCTATCAAAAATAAACAATAAATTAAAATCAAATATAAAACAAATTGTAATACTGTTTTATAATTTTCTATTATTTATTTATTTATTTATTTTTTTTGGGCTATGAAATATAAAAGTTTTTCTTTGCAACATTTTCTTGCAACGTTTCTCAACATTCAGACGGGCAATGGGAATGCCCTGTGAGTGTGTCTCTGCAACAAGTGGCTTATTTGGAGGCAGGAATATGACTCGGAAACTGTGTCATATACATACTTGTGCTACGTATGTACATATGTACGATATGTTATTGTAGTTGTTGCATGCAACCTAGCTGCGGTTGTTGTTGTTGCCTTAGTGCATTTTACCGTTGGCTGCGTTCCCCACATTATTTCATTTATGGCGCATTGTCTTTTCGTCTTCTGGTTGCATGCAACGTGCATAAACAATGAGTCTGCCGACTCTTGACGCTTAGGAAATTCTTGTGAAAATTCCCCCCAAAAGAAGCTTTTATTTTTTGTTAAAAAATGCAAACATATTCACAATACAATAACAATATGAAATAATTTTATACCCTAATATTAAGTTGAATTATTTAATTATTATTTTTTATTGTGTAAAAAGAAAATAATTCAGACTTGTTGTTAGAATACAAATGTATATGTACAATTGCAATCATGAATATGGATTTTTTTTGGAAAATAATAATCAAATGTTTAGCAACAATTAAATTTACAAATATATATATTATATAATTTTATTTTACAATTGATTTTAGTATGTTCATACGATTTATAGTATTTTATGGTAAATGCATTTGTCAGGGTGTTTACACTTTCGTATTTACCATATACCACACAATTAATGTTTCTTTTATATACTGTTTTTTTTTTTGGTTTTTAAATTAACGGCGGAAATTTCATGCAACGTTGGGTTTTCCAATTGTTGTTGCTGTTGTTGTTGTTGTTGTTGTTTCAATGGTTTCAATGTTGCTGTCCAGCGCGCGTTGTCTGCCTCCCTTTTTCTTCACATACTTTTTTTGTATTTTGCAGTATTTTCGGTATTTTTTCTTTTTGCTTTTCTGTTCGAGCTCGTCGTAACAAACAGGAAACTATTTATACGAGCGGCTGTCATGCGAAAATTAGCTAAGGAAATTTAAAATTGTTGTTGTTGTGTGCGTTTGTTTTTGTATTTTTTTTTGTTTGATTGTTTCTTGTTTTTGAATTTTTGGCTATGGGCCAGCGACGCGCACTTGCAGCAAGTTCGTTGCCTAAGTCTTTTGTATTGCAAGTAATAAAAACTAACATTTCAAGTAACAAAATAATCTACCATACACACACACAGACACACACACAAACAAACACACAACATACACACACACAAATACTTTATTGACTGAAGTGCCACGAAACCAATTGAACGATTGCCAAAAAGTTGGCACAAGTGAATTCCACTCTCAACCAGATAAATAAATTAATAAAAAAATAAAAAAAAAACATTTGCAAAAAGGGATTTGCCAGAGCAATGCACAAGCATGCAACACTCAGTAGATCGGAGGGCAGAAATCACAGGGTATATTATTGGTACATTTGGCCATGTTACAATACATTTCCTTAATATCATTGTGGTCGAGCATGCTTCATTAAAGCCGACAAGTGTTGGACCCATAATGTTGATTTCTTTGGCAATAGAAATAAAAAATAAAAAATAAATATATGTATATAATATATACATACTTCTACTTATACTAATGCATACCAGGCATACCCAAACGGCCAATTTGAGGTGCAGCAGCTTTTCTTTGGCACAGTTTCAGTTTCAGTTTTAGTTTTTTTTTTTAGTTTCAGTTTTTGTTTTTTTTTTTAGTTTCAGTTTAAGTTTTTTTTTTGCAGCTTTGTTGGCTTTTCCAATGCGGCGAAGGAGACGTCAGTTCTCGAAAACACTTGGCATTATACTTAGTATTTAGTTGGCCATTTATCAAGACAGCTCGCTTGTAATGTCTGCTGTCTGCTGTCTGCTGTTTGATGTTTGATGTTTGATGTCTGCTGTTTAATGTTGTAAATTAGCGGCAAATGCGAAAATGAAGACCAAGTCCCAGATTGAAGTTAAACTGAAAGCAGACCCAGAGCACCCAAATTGGGTTAATCTATTTGAAAGTATCTGGCGAGTGAAGGCTGAATGAAGTCTGTTGGCATAGAAGCCATGCGAAAGTCACTTTTCAAGAATTATTTGTGAAATACTTTCCATTTTGTGGCATAAGCATACGGGCACACATACATACATATGCCACATACACTTGTATATCCAAATGTATTTAGTTTTCATGTTCCTAACGGCCTTTGCGACCAAATCAAATGATGGCTCATTTGAATCCCTTTTGTTACGCTTTCAACACGCAAAATAACAACAAAAAGAACTAAATAATTTAAAATTATATGTACTTCACATACCATAATAACAACAAATTACACATTTCAAAATGTTAAACATTTCTTTGGCAGAAAAAACGGGAAACGTACTTGAAGAACTCTTTATTTACGCCTTCGAATGAGGAAAATCTTCTCAAAATTATAAATTAATTGATTAATTAGTTAACAAATAAAAAATAACTCTTATTAAATATATTCTGTGGACTTGGACTTTCTAAAACATAACATTAAGCTGAAACTGTTGAAACTGTTCGAAAATTGCTGCATTTTAAGAAAGTTGCTAATATGCATCGATGATAAATTATTTAGTATTTAGAAAATTTAATTAAATTTATATAAAAATGCCGTTTAAAAAAAAATAGTGAAATAAAAAAAAAACGTTACTTGGCCACTGGCTAACCAGTTGAGTTAACAGGTTGACGTTAACAGCTCTATGGTATGTTAGCGTCACTTTGTCATTGTGAATTGTGAATTGTGAATTGAGAACAGTGACAAACAGTAAAGAGCGCTAATTAACAAACAAGAGCTCGTTGATAGCAGACCATCCAATTTACACAGATTTGGTAATGCTGTCTATCGGCTCAAGCTTCAGTTTCAGTTTCAGTTTCAGCGTCAGTTTCAACGTCAGTTTCAACGTCAGCGTCAGCGTCAGTTTCAGTTTCAGTTTTGCCATTTGGCAATATTTATTTATTTGAAAAGCTTGCCTAACGTTTTCGCTTGATGCTAATTGAAAAGTCACAGCCGCAACGAAAGTGAAGCTCTATGAGTTTCCAACGATACTACAATATTATACTTAGTTAATTTCAAATTTCAATAAATCAATCAAGTTACAGTTGGTGATGATCTGTTATGTTTTAACATCGTTTATTTTTTTATGTGTCTTTCTCTCTCTCTCTCTCTTTCTTTTTAATACGGTTTCTTTTATGTTTTTGCGCTTAGCAGGTTTAAAAGCGACTCTCAAGTTTTCACTTTCGTTGGCACTCTTTAGTGTCTCAGTCTCAGTCTCTCCCCCACAATTGACAAATGAAATTTCTTTGGACATTAGCCAAATACAGTTAAAAAAAAATAAAATAAAATAAAATGTAAAAAACCAAACATTAAAAAAAACCACAAACTCGATGACAAGCGTCACCTTTTGTGTGTGTTCAGTTTTTTTCTTTTTGTTTTTGTTTTATATACCTTTTGAATGCCAAACATTGACGACGACTGTTGACCCAAATGCTCATATACTCATATACTCATATACTGCTTACTACTCGACGTTCAACACTCAATTCTGGGGCACATACACTATGCAACAAACACACAACGTTTCTGAAGTCTTGTCATTTTAATTGTGTCACAAAATTAATTTCTTTGGCAAAGTTTTTCCGGTTGCAGTAGAATATATTTTTAAGCACCTCAGCAATATTTTTAAGAAATTCAATTATTTTTTAAAACAAAGTATTTTTTTTGTATCAATCATATGATTAATTTACGTTTTTTTTTTTTTTTTAATTTCAAATAATGATTTTCTTTTTATTTTGTTTTAATTATCTTGTAGTTTAGTGCGTGTGTTTTACGTGCTGGTATCTGCGTTTGTCCGCAGATTTTCGTTTTTCGTATTGTTTTTTTTTTTATTTATTTATTTGTTTGTTTAATAGTTATAAGATGCGCATGAGAAAAGCATCATAATACCGTTATAATAGGGTATGTCCAAAACGGAAGTATTGATTTCAATATAAATTTATTTTCAGGTTTCTAAATTTCAAATTCGTTTTGCCTTTTGGTTTTTTTCGTTAAGGGAGTTATCTCAAAATGACAAGAAAGATATTTTATCTAATTAATTTTGTTTTATTTATTACTTCAACTTTATTTTTGACTTGGCTCTTAAATTTATTAAGTTTCCTAGAGATTTCTTTAATAAATAAACACAAGAGGGCGATTGGTTCTTTTTTTTTTTTTGTTCTTGTTCTCTTACTGCTGTTGGTTCTAGTTTGAAAAGAGTTTAAAGATCATTAACTAAGTGTTGTTGTATTTATTTATTAGTATTGGTACAAGTATTAGTATAAGTATTAGTATTGGTGTTCGTATTAGTATTAGTGTTGCACCAACGTCCAAAAGCGTTTCATAGATTGAAGTACCCTGCATGGCCACATCTAGTCCATCTGCTCAGTCAGTCAGTGAGTCAGGTGTAGGCACGGATATAGGCACATACATGGGTACAGGTACAGATACAGATACAGGTACAGATACAGGTACGGGTACGGGTAGTACGTACCAATAGCCATTGGCCGTGGCCAGTAATAGCAGCCAGTGACTAGTAACCAGTAACCAGTAATCAGTAACCAGTAACCAGTCACGATTCGCAGACTCGGAGACTCGGAGACTTTGTGACTTGGCTGCTGGCAGGTTCACAAATAAGTGAAAGTGAATTTGTTTATGGTTTATTGCTATTACCAAAGCGAAAGAGTCATAAGCTAAGCACATAACGCTAAACATAACGAAGACCAAAATTAAACAAAACAAAAAACTTTGCCGAAACAGAAGCGTGTGTCGCACCACCAAAAACAAAATGACTGTACAATAACAAAAAAAAAAAACAAAACAACGAATTTCATATATCATAGATCCAAAATTGACAATAACCAAAAACAAAAAAAAAAAAACAAATAAATAAATAAATATATAAAAATAAAAATAAAAATAAAGCAATGCCTTGGCAATTGCAGAAAATATATTTAACTTACTTTGAAAAAAACTTCAACAAATCGCGACGAGATTAAAGTATCTTACGGCAACGCAATAGCAACAACAACAGCAACAACAGCAACAACAACAACAACATCATGTTGCTACTGACATTACTGCTGCTCGGCACTCAAATTAATGGTAAGTGAGATGCATTAAACAATTGACTTACCCCTAAAATAAAACCATTTCAAGCCACTTGACTAACTAATTGATTTATTATTTGCTCAATTGCGCGAGCTGCCTCAAGATTCTGATCATGTATGTGTGTGTGTGTGCGTGTGTGCGTGTGTGCGTGTTTGAGAGGTACTTATCACCATTTTATCCAATTGATAAGCCACATGGGGGGCTCGAAGGAGGGGGCATCTCCTCAATTTAAAGTACTTTATCTTGCGTTGAGTTTTACATGACAATTTTGCCATTGAATGATTAGCGAATACTTCGAAGGTTGCACAATCATCATGAGTACACGCCCAATCGCAGAGAGATAGACAGACAGACAGAAAGACAGACAGACAGTAAACGAACTGTCAGCGAATTCACTCAACCATCAACTATCTTTTTGACTATTCAGTCTGGTAAATGAAAATCACAATAATATTTCAGAACGTATTCCACCAATTATTATTATTAATTTATAAATATAAAATTAATTCTGAGAATGCAGAGTATAGTTCCAATATTTTAAGAAAAAAAGTTGTAAAAGTTGCAAAAATTGATCATTATCACAATCATTATTATTTTCATTATCAACCCCTCAAATACTTACCATCTTTGCCAATGTCTGAATAATATTCGAAATGTGTATGAATCTTAACTCAACGTTAATTTAAATTGTTTTTTTTTTTCATTTTAGTTTTCTTGGGTACAAAAATAAAATGTTTATGATTGGCAATTGCATTGAACTTACATTAAATTTAATTTGTTGACTTTTAGATAATCATTTTTTCGCTTAATTAACAAATTTTGTATGCCGTATAAAAGTATTAAATGATTATTTGATTTTTGTTTTTCACAAGCAATGAATCTATGAATACTATCCTAATTTCTTAGACTCAATAATCCAAAATTTGAGTTGCATCTTCTCCTCCTGAATGTTAATTGCTTAAGTTGAGTGCTGTCATCTGTTGTACTTATGACTCATCGCGAAGAGTGAAGTGAGCAGCAATTAGGTAGATGTATGTAAGCTCATTATCATTATTATAATGTAACCGTAACCGTTAAGTGGCTTCGATTATATAACACAAAAGGAGGCAATTCAAAATACAAATCGGATGCATTTGGTTGCAAATGCGTCAAGTGTCACGTAATGCTCATTAACAGATCAACAAAGTCGAATCAACTTTTAGAAATAAATATTAAGTGGGAGATTAATCATTTCATTTCATTTTTTTTTTTTGTGCTAGCAGGACATATATGTATATGTATATGTATGTACATTTTAATCTGTATTTATAATTATTGCCACTTGGCGATATTTTCATTTTGATTTTTATTTTTGATTTTGTCACTTGGCTATTTGACGCTGAGGCAACGCCATCACGCCTCGGTAATTTATCATAGCTTTCAGCTAACAGCCTTATATGAATGTGGCTTTATACACACGCACATACACATACACACATACACGCACACCTATAAATAGGATGGCTCGCACTACCTGGGTTATGTCATCCGCACATTTCAAATTGTCGCGTAGTATACGAAAGAGCAAAATGAAAACACTTTGCGCATTATTACTACTATTAACAAAACAAAAACAAAAAACAAAACAAAAAAATAAAGTAAAATAATAAAATTCCAACAAATTTTTTAATGAATTAAATCTTTTTTTTTTTTTTGTTAGTTGTATTTTGATTGTTTTATGACAATTACTGTGCGATAATCATTTTGAAGCTTGTCTCTGCCATCCATTACTAATTGCATTTAATGCAATCTTTGGCTTGAGGCTTTGACTTAATTTTCATTATATTTCTTTTTTGTTTTTGTTAACTAAATTCGAAATCCTTGATAAATTAACAATATCTTCCCATTGTTTAGTCATATAAAATATTAAATATTATCTGATATAAGATATTGAATTATCTATCTATTCAATTATTATGCCTTAAGCTTCGGTGTAGAGGCACGTGATGGGCTTGCTAAGGTTGGCATTAGGTGGAAAGAAAGAGAATAAAAAGCAATAAAAATGTATATTTTTTTATTTATATTTATATTTATTTTTGTACTCGTTAATTGTTATATTAATTATAAATTACAGAGAGCGTCGTTGCGATGAGTAGTGCGACCAAGTCGACAATTGAAATGTATGCGAACCATACAGAATTGTCGCAGGCGGTGCATGCCTCGCTGCTGGCGCACGAGCAGTTGCAGCAGGAACGTCAACTGCGGCATGGACGCAGCAAGCGAGCGGTGAAACGCGTCTGCTATGATGAGCTGGGATGCTTTGAGGACTCGGGACCGTTCGCCTATCTGGAGATGTTGCCCTCAACGCCCGAAGAGATCAATACAAAGTTTTATTTTTACTCAACGCGCCAACGCTCGGATCGGCCGCTCATGGAGCTATCGTTTCTGAACATGACCGCTGCGTTTACCAAGGCCAAGGACAAGGCCAAGGCTAAAGCAATGGCCAAGACAAAGGCCAATCGGGAACTGGAGATTCCACCAACAGCTACCGTAGCAGCAGAAATAACTGGCACTCCAGCGAGCACAGCATCGGTTCCTGGCGTCAATGTCACCATGGAGAAGCCGAGCAGCAGTGGCACCAATCAAAAGAAACCTCCAACGCCCTCAATCGATGATCTTGAGGGCTTTGATGAGCTTTCCGTACGCGTTATTGTCCATGGATTTGGCTCCGCCTGCCCCCACGTCTGGATCTACGAGATGAAAACGGCACTTATGGCTGTGGTGAGTAGAACGTTGGCATTGGGTTGGGTTGAGCTGGGTTAAGTTGGGTTTGTGGGTAACAAGGGGTAAACAGAAAGGAAGAAAGACATCAACAATACAATAAAGTTATTTCAGCTAAGCTGGTAACGATCTTTTTACTGAAAAGAACTATATACATTTCTTAAATCCAATAGTCATCCCAGCTTCGAGATTAATTTGTGAAATTCAGAAATTCAATTAAGCAAGGAAAGTTGTTCTATTCCGTCGGAAAATTAATTTTTTTAAATTTATTTTTCTATAAATTTTACTTTTAAAAATAATGATGATTTGGCTGTGGCTTGTGGCACAATGTTTATTCAATTTTATATTTAAGAGAATATTTAAATAAATTAATTCTTTTATCTGATTTATAAGAAATTTTTTAAAATTCGTTGTTTTATTATAATAAAATAAATAAGTATAAATATAAATGAAAAAAAATAATAAATTAAATAATTCATTCTGTAATTTTTGGATGGATAAACCTAAAATTAATGCAGATTAATAAATTTGACCAAATCCTTTTATTTATTTGTAATGTGATTAAATTGTAATAAATTCATTAAACCTTCCAGCAGAGCAGAGAAGATATTCATCCTTGAGATTATGCCCCAGTTATAAAGTGATGATTAAGGATTGGAAGATTTAAATTTGAAACCTTTTGCATTTGCAGGAAGATTGTATTGTCATTTGTGTGGACTGGGAAAATGGGGCGACATTTCCCAATTATGTGCGAGCCGCGGCAAATACGCGGCTTGTGGGCAAACAGTTGGCGATGTTGTTGCGAAATCTACAGGAGCACAAGGGTCTCCATCTAATGCGAACCCATCTGATTGGATTCAGTTTGGGAGCACATGTCTCGGGCTTTGCGGGGGCCGAACTGCCAGGATTATCGCGCATTACTGGCCTGGATCCGGCAGGACCTCTGTTCGAAGCGCAGCATCCAAAGGTGCGACTGGATAGCAGCGATGCGAAATTTGTCGATGTGATTCACTCGAATGGCGAGAATCTCATATTGGGCGGCCTCGGCTCCTGGCAGCCTATGGGCCATGTGGATTTCTATCCAAACGGTGGACGCGTTCAGACGGGCTGCTCCAATTTGTTTGTGGGCGCTGTTACGGATTTCATTTGGTGTATGTGCCCGCACCTTTGATAAACGATCATCGACCATTAACCATGTTTAATTACATTAATCTTACAGCTGCCCAGGCGGCGGAGGATGAGGAGGGACGTTCACTGTGCAACCACAGACGCGCATACAAATTTTTCATTGATTCGGTGGCGCCACGCTGCTTGTTTCCGGCATTTCCCTGTGCCAACTATGATGACTTTCTTAAGGGTAAGTGCTTTCCCTGCGCCCAGGACGATGAGGATCTGGCCGAGGGTGTGCCCCGCTGCGGCAATATGGGCTACTACGCCGACAGATCGACCGGTCGTGGCCAACTCTATCTGTTGACTCGAGAGGAGGAGCCCTTTTGCGCCCATCAGTTTCAGCTGCAGATCTTCAATTCCTTCAATGATTTACCGCTACGCACTATCGGTCGCCTGGAGGCCATTCTCGAGGGCGATAGCGGTCTCAACGAGACCTTTGAAATATCCGAGTATGTTTGCCAATGTCCAGCGATGGGCTAAAATGGCTTAAGTCCTTTGGTCTCACGTTTTTTTGTTTTTGTTTTTTTTTGTTTCATTTGCAGAAAGGACGATGCTGAATTTTTTGCCGGCGACATTGTCTCAAAGATAATTGTGCCGCATCCGGCATTGGGCTTTCCCACAACGCTGAGCCTTCATTACAAGTCCTATAGTGGCTGGCTATCGAAGGGTCTGCCACACTGGGATATTGACAAGGTGGTCCTGACGGATAGCTTTGGCCGCAGCCACTCCCTATGCCGTTCGAGCACAAAGCTCAGCAGCGGCAGTCCAGTGCGAATGCGTCTGCAGCCTGGCAACTGTGAGCTGGATAATCAGGATGATTATGGCGTCTATACGACACAGCCGCCGGCCCCGTTATCTCCCACAACGGATGCAGCTGAGCCGGATTCAAATGTCCAAGAGTCTGGCCTCAGCGCCAGCGTTGATGGCATCGAGAGCGTTAAACAGCGAAAGGACATTTTCAATTTGGGTACCAGTTTCAAGCTGGCACAGAACCAAACCTATCCGCTAGATCAATCGGATGAGCTGCCCTGGCAGCCAATTCTAGTTGGCAATTCGCTGGATAAGGACAACAACGAGGCCGAAGCAGCCGAATCGAGTCGAAGTCTATCGGATATTTTGCCAGCAAACGAGCAGCCGATCAACGAGATTTTTGAGCCCGTTCTTAAGGATCGCCGTCTGGCGGTGAATCGTGGCCGCAACTTGCAGGATAATGCCAAGCTTCCCGAAATTGTTGAGCCCGTGTTGAAGGCAACAACACCGCGTGGCAAGCATGGCAAGGACTTGCACCTGCCAGAGATTGATGCAACGTCTGCGATAGACAACAATGCCACACAGATGGCAAAAAGCATTACAACCGACAGTCCACCCAAAATGATGGCACAGCTGTCCAGCGGACTGGGAGGACAGGATGAGGAGCCGCAGACGGTACAGCTGCTGCCATTTCGACTGGGTGAACTGCTGCAGCGTGCGGAGCGTTATGCACGGGAAACGTTGCTGCCGCTGATCTCTGTGCAGGCGCCGCGCTTCTTTGGCTTCAATGTGACGCCACATGATCGTGAGCTATCCCATCCGGGCGAATCCCGAAAGCCACGCTATATACCACGCTACGAGGAGGCAGCTTTTCTCAACAGCAGCCGCAGCAGCAGCAGCAGTAGCAGCAGAAGTAGCAGCAGAAGTAGCAGCAGTGAAGAACAGCCCACGGAACGGCGTAATCTCTTCAAGCTCTTCCGCTCGGATACGAACAAGCCGCGTGCTCGTTCCGCACAGCGTCGTCAATATGCAGGCACAGCTACAGCCACAGCTACCGCATCAGCATTAGCTTCGGCATCAGCATCAGCATCGGCATCGGAGTCAGCAATCGGGGCAGGATCCGCTGCTGATAGCGATGTCAACTATTATACGAACGTGATGCTGACAGAGTCGCGATCGATGCGCCCAGAGGCGCCCGAATACCAGCCCATCTTTATTGATTTGCCCACATATGAGCCACCAGCCTCTTCCAAGGCGAAAGCCTTGCAGCGCACACGCATCCAGCTGCCGTAGAAAGTGGAATGTGGAGGGGAATGGGTACAGCAACAGGAACAAGAACAGGATCGACAGCAGAAGTCCAAGCTATATGTAAAAACTATGTGATATGACAATGTGAGCACCATGATGGTGCTCTCTTTATTTGGTCTTTTTGGTCGGATCGACGTGTCCTGGCAGGGCCATTGATCCTACCAGAAGTATCTCTCCTTGTACTGTAAATAACCGAAAATGGAATTTAATATTCAACTGCGTTGTTAACAAAATGTTGGCACATTTCTAGATTTAGGTTTAGACGCTAAGGCTTTATATTCTTAAGAATAAATAAATTAATAGAAATTTATCTCGCACTTCTTCTTCTTCTTCCTCTATCTATCCTTGGCTACAAATAAATTAAAAGTCGTTTAGTTCATTTTAAATGTATTTTGTAAGTTGTTCCTTTTAGCATAATTTATTTTTATATATTACTTCTTCATTTAATTTGCTTTTATGTTCATAAAGTAACGTGTGTCTGCCTCTGTCTGTGTCTGTGTGTGTGTGTGTAGGTGTGTGTGTGTGTGTGTGTGTATGTGTGTATGTGTGTTGTGTGGTTGCTTTCAATGTTATTGTAATTTGTTATTGTTATTAATTTAATCTGCTTTGCAAGTGATGCCTGTTCAGAATGTATTACATTTACCTAATCATTCTAGTTGTTGTTGTTGTTGTTGTTGCTGTTGTTGTTGTTCTTGATGTATTTGGTATTTTTTCATAGTATTTTTTTGTTTTTAGCTTTTTGGTTTCTTGTTTTATTTTAAGCATTGGATTGGATCCAAATTTCTCTTAGAATTTACATGGCTCGTAAAAATTTTTATTGAAATTTTTCTTTTCATAAGTCAAACATTAAATTTTGTGCTTGTTCGTTTTTTTTTGTTTTACTTGTTTTTTGTTTTGGTTTTTATTGTTTATTTTTTGGGGTTTGCTGTTTTGTGTCTTCTTCTTGTTCTGTTGTTGCTGTTTGTTCTTTGTGTTGTATTTATGTTGTTAATGTGTATCTTTGTATCTTAACTTGTTTCATATGTAATACATAATATTTTTTTAGATTTAGTTTTTTTTTACTGTTTTTCTGTTGTTGTTGTTTTTTTTTTTTTTTTTTTTTTTTGGTT
>JBAMCR010000055.1:0-65000 GCA_037075045.1 Mulgravea parasiatica
TTTACGGTTTGGGCTGTGGAAACATCACTCTTGCTATTGCTATTGCTATGCGGTTAAAGAATTTTATATATATAGATAGAAATAGTAGTAGTATTATTAATAGAAGTTTTAGTATTAATAGTAGTAGTAAAAGTAGTAATATTATTAGTAGTAAAAGTAGTGTAGTAAAACCTAGTAAGTACTTAAATGGGGAATAAAGAGATATCCTGGACACTAGGAAAAGTGATGTAAAAGTGAACAACAACAACAAACATGCCTAAAAGAAAAGGAAGAGTTGCCTGGCTTAAAAAAAACGTTTGTTAACAGTAGTATTATTTGGCATATTACATACAGTGCACAGGAAGAAAGAGTTCTATATACATATACTATATACACACATACATTTACATACATATGTACTTATGTATGTATATGGTAAGCATTTCTTTAATTTCATACAAACTATGAGATTGAAGCTTCAGAAAGTGTTTCAAAGAAATAAAGACGAATTTTCATTGAAAGTGACTTTGACACTATGTGATACAAAATGGTAAAAAAATCACATTACAAAATTTGATTTTAATTTATTATCTACTATTAGTAATTCTGTAATACCTTAGCATAATTAAATTAATTAACTAAATGAGAACAGAAAACGGTTTGCTCCTGAACTCTGTGGACAATATTTTTTTTTTTAAGATTTGTGGCTAAAAAGTAATTGATAACATTTTAGAATTTATATAATAAAAAAGCGTTTATTTGTTTTAATTTTTCATTTCTACGAAAATGATTTTACGGAATAGAATATAAATCCTTTGCATATAGCAAGTCAATTAGTAAACCCAGCTACTACTATTCGCATATACCCGATTGCCCGTAACACTCGTGGGCTTTGTGTCTCAGTGGAGTGAGTATTAACACTCGCTCAATCATTGTTTTTACTCAATTTACCACTTACCAATGACGTTGAAACATATTGCAAATTATAAACAAAATATCAGACGAGTGAAAAGAAAATTTAGATTTAAACAAATGTTACTTTTATTTAGCATAAAACACAACTTGAATTGCATTAAAAGTTACAAATGACAAAATATATCTAGCTTTAGCTGTTTGTCTCCATGTGAATACGTACGTATGTACATATGTATGTATGAGCTAATGTGGTTCTAGTAGTATGTGTGTGTGTTGGTTTGTTGGTTAAAAGAGGGAAAGGGTAGGGCCAACCTGAGTACGAGTCCAGAGATCAGTAGGACTCTGTGCTTATGCCATATGATAATGGACGATAACGATGTGCATATTCGCACAACAAAAAATACAAAAATTCAATATATAAAATAATAATTATATATATATATCGGAAAAAATAATAATGATAATGATATAAGAAAATTATAAAAGTGCTATTCAATCAATATTCAGTTATCTAAAAACAACAATGTAAACATTTTCATCGATACCGCCGTTCACGTTCGCGGTCTCTATTTCTATCCCTATCCCTATCCCGTTCGCGATCCCGTTCGCGTCCCCGATCATCATACTGATCATTGTGGCGATGCTTGCTACTCCGGTCATCGCGTTTGCGTTCATGTCGATGTCGGCTGCGGCTGCCACTGCCACTGCCACCAACGCTGCCGCTGCGTGACCTGCTGCGACTGCGCGAGTATTGTCTATGCTTGTGCTTCTTCTTGTGCTTGCTACTGCGACGTCGCTCGCTGCGATCGCCGTAATCCTTATCACGATCTGAAGCACCATATGGCAGCATCGAGGACATGGCCGGCGGCGGGTAATCGTCATAGCCGCGGCTACGTCCATACGATGAGCCAGAAGCTGGTGTTGCATAATAATCGCGATCATCATGATCATTGCGATAGCTTGCTGGCGGATATCCGCTACTGTTGTTGCCACCGGTACGTGCTGTAACATGTGCACCACCGCTGCCACCACCACCACCACCACGGCCAGTGCCGCTAATTTCGTAATCATCACATCCGGTAGCAACTGCTGCTGTTGTGCCCAGCGCACCTGTTGCTGGCCCGGCGCTACGTCCTGTACTTAGGTGATTTATAGTGATCCCCTGATCACGGCAATATTGTTCGATCTTCTTTTCAATTTGCTTCTGTATAGGCACCGGTATGCGCGGAAATAGCGTGGAGAACCAGTCCAATTTGGTCATAAACTGGTATACCATTTGGCCAATAGTTAAAACCTAAACAAATTAAATAAACCAAATAATAATTAAGGCTGTAAATTGTACCATATGTTTAGAATGTAAGGTATATATATATGTATATTGATTGGTGGCTCATACAGTTGACTCACCTGGCCGCCGCCCGCCTTGACGTCAATTTCCTCTTCGTCCTGTAAGTAGTCCTCATACCATTCATATAAATCTCCCGGTGGCTGTGTATAACGTAAGTACATAAATCCTGTAAACAAAAAATAAATAAAAATAATAGCCATAATTGTAAGACAACTTTTTGCAAATATATTTAAAATTTATTAAAGTTAAAGGCTAGAACACAGCATGATCAAAATTAAATTGTTTACAATTCACAATAAAATAAACAATTACATACTATTTACAAAACAATGCAATATTATTTACAATAATTGATCTTGTTTATTTTTTAGTTTCGTCTGCAGCTGTCGTTATCGACTGTTGGAATCGAATTATATTTCTTAACGTTTGGTTGAGATCAGATGACAGTATTTGATATAAATACATAAACAAATACAATTGCTGCCAATAATTTCTAACTTTTTTTCTTCTCCTATACAATCTGTTTTGAGAAAAACACTCCTATTACTTAAATTGATATATTAGGAGAGTAGTTATTAGGAAAAAAAGGCATTCATTCTGTGAATGATCTGATTAAAAGGGATGTACTTGTATATACATACATATTTATATATAATTATATAGATAATATTATAATTGTAAATAATTTCGATTCAATAACATGTCGAAAATAAAAAGTCCCTTTAGCATTTAACTTGAGCTGCGTGTTAGCCTTTGTATCTAGAGGTTTTTAGATACATATATAATGACATATGTATATATATATATATATATATATATCGTATACAAAAAAAAAGTAGTAGTAGTGTGAAAGTGGAGCAGGAGCAAGCAACGAGCGAAACGGCTGAACTCATGCGACTTACCAACACCTACCTAGTGCCCGTATATAGGCGGAATCTGTATGATTGAGCAGTCCATTAACTTGCTTGCGCGTCAATCTTAGCGTATATAGCTTATAGAGCAGACAGTATGCCGTGGACACAATGCCGCCTGCACCAACACCACGTACCTGTAGAAACATACATAAAAAAAAAAAAACAAAAAGGTTAAAGGTAATGAGAATTAACGTATACACATCTATTCTGATGGATATGTAAAAATATAGTATATAGTATATAGATATATATATGTGTGTATTATTTAACGATAAGCGCTACATTTCATAAACTCACACCGCCGCACATGCCCGTCTGGCCAGAGGTTTTACGTGAACCTCTCTCCCAGGGCTCCATGTGCTTGACTTGGTAATAAATCTCATCGACGACTTCATGATAAGTTTTCAGCTTAAATAAGTGTACTGTAAATAGAAGATTAACAAAGAACAACAAAAACCATTAAAATGAGTTGAATGTAATTAAGTTAAAAGCGAGCACTAAAATGTAGTCGACTATGAGAAATGATATCCTGAAGCCGAAAACAATCATTTCCAAGGCATAACCAAATGCAAGACATCAAGCATATACATACATACATACATACATATTGTATATGTATATAGGTTAAAAGCACATGCATACAGCTTGCGACGCCGATTGCGCTATTTTCGTTGGCGTGCATAGAATATGGATGTAAATGTATTTAGATATGTATGTATATGAACATGTATGTATGTACATGCATAAGTACATATAGTCCTGAAACGCGAACTAAAAGACAGCTCAACGATCTACATACACGTTTGTATGTATGCACATTGGAACCGGGAACACATACGTACATACGTTCATACATACATACATCTATATGCTTGATACCCTGTTTTACCAAATGCTTAAAATAATATAAATTGGCGGGTAAAATGTGTTATTAAGCAAAAATATAATAATTACCTTTAAAATAGCTGGAACTTTGTATGTTAGCAAGTATAAGGGGATTCAAATTCATTGATGTATCATTGCCCCAAAAAGGTAGAGTATTATGCTGTTTACCCACGCCGGCCTTTTTCCCGCCGCCGCCGGCCGTAGACGCTGCCGTATACTCTATAAAAGCAAACGTGAATGTAAGACAAATGCACATCGTTTTAGAATAGAAAGTTGATAGATTTTTGTTTGTCGGGTTTTGCCAATTGCGAGTGAACACTACCTTACCTTCGTCCATGGGGTCTAGTTTAGTTACCGCCGTTTTTGTTCATCAATTTAAAAAATTTTTTTGTTTCTTTCTCAAAACGACAACCGCAATTTGCAAACGTTTTACGTACAGTGAAAATGCCAATGTGTGTTGCTTGGAGATGTGCCGTTTTGGTTAAATTGTTTTGAATGCGATAGTTTGCCAGTGATTTGATATCGATACGTGCAGCGTAATCGATATAAACTATAACTGCGAACGTAACGATATGTGCAAAAAGTAGTTAAATATTAAATACAATTTTAATAAAACAATTTTCCTGTTTACCAATACTTTTTATGAATACAGTGACTTATAAATCCAAGCATCTGATAACGATACTGTCAAAAGGTTTATATATGTATGTATATCGAAGGATTTAGTTCATTTAGCTCATACTTCAATTTCAAACTAAAGAAAATCTTATATTTTGATCGTTGAACTTATTTAGTATCTATCTAAAGATTCTGCTATAAATTCATAAATTCATAAATTATTTGAAGATACAAAAATCTGAGTCCTCTTTGTTCAAGTGTACATCAGATTTCTGGGCACTTTTTCATTTTTTTCATAAGAGTTGCTACATTTAAACCAATTTTGTATAATATAATTAGGTTTTGCAGTCACATAGAAAATTAAATTATATATATTTTTTTATTTTGTATTTTTTATTATTCTCAAATTGTTATATTGTTTTTCATATAAAGATTATTTAATCTTCGCTCCAAGCGTATATAGAGGAAGTGTTTTTATGTGTCCAGTAATTATTATCTATTATTGGCTTTTTTGAACTTTGTTCATCCGGCTTGTGCACCTTTATATTGCAGATGTACTAAAGAAATATCGATAGGCTTTTAACGATCATTGCGACACTGTTGCATGCTATCGAATTGGTTTCCTATCCAAGTGCACAGCACTAAAATACACGCAACGCAGCAGTTGCCACAGCCGTGGGAAACTGGGATAGTGGCGTTTTTTTCTTCTTGTAAATCAATTAAATATTAATCAAGTGCAAATTAATAAAAAAGTTAAGAAATGCAGCCGTTGGCTGCAAGCAGCAGCCATGAGAGCCGCGTTGGATCTGTTGATATTGTGATAGTAGTTCGAGATGTGGACTCGGTCCGTGGGTGGCATCTGCAGTATTGATAGGGGGAGAGAGAGAGAGAGAAACAGAGCAAGAGTTAGAGAGAGAGCTGGAGAGTAGAATATTCGAACGCAAGCGCAAACAAGAGAAAAACACCAACAGAAAAATAAAAATAAAATAAAATAAAGGCAAATGCAAATGTAAAAAATAAATAAATCAACTGCCAATTTGTGAATTGTATAAATAAGTACAAGAAATTGCAGTAAACTCACAGATATATATACATATACCCTAGAATCATGATATGCCGCTGTCGTATTGCTTGAGTTAAGTTTCGTGTGTGCCGCTTCAACAAGAGAAAACAAAAAAAGAAGAAGAAAAAGAAAAAATAACAATACGAAAAACATGTCGAGCGAATCATCGACAGAGAGCGAGAGCGAACTATACGGTCCGCTGGCCGATGAGCTGCACAATGTGCAGCTGGTGAAGCATGTGACACGGGAGAATATCGATGCGCTCAATGCGAAATTTGCGAATCTTCAGGAGCCGCCAGCCATGTACTTAACAGGTGGGTTTAAATAAACATCCCCCCAACCCCCCAACCCCCCCGAATCACGTTCAGTATTCAATTTTCTAATCAATCTTTTATATTTACAAATGTGCAAATATACATTTAAATACAATACATTTATTTAGAATACCAAGAGCTAACATCCAAACTACATGAACTGGAGGCTAAGGAGCACGAGCTAATGGAACAATTGAATGCGCTGCAGCAGGATGATGAATGCCACAGCCAAAGCGAAGCACAGCAACAACAACAGCAACAGCAACAATTGATCACCGACCGCTTGGATCAGCCACATTATCAAAATCAAACGCAAATATTGCAACAGCAGCGTCAACTAGCACGACATGCTCATGATTTAAGTGACAGTCTTGTCTCCAGTTCTGGCTTCGGGTCTGCTGGCACCGGTTCCTGTACGGCCAGTCAATGTGGCACTCTCACACGACAGCCAAAGGTGCTTCTGCGCGCCCATTTGCCTAATCAGCAGCGCACGTCCGTCGAAGTGGTAGCCGGTACCAGGCTATGCGATGCCCTTATGAAGGCGCTTAAGCTGCGCCAACTGGAACCATTCATGTGCGAAGTGAGCACAACTCCGCACAGTGGTCGACATATCATACCGTGGAATACGGACATCGGCACGCTGCATGTGGAGGAAATCTATGTGCGACTGCTTGATAAATTTCCTCTGGGTCCACACATCAAACATCAGTTTATACGGAAAACGTTCTTTTCGTTGGTCTTTTGTGAGGGCTGCCGCCGTCTCCTCTTTACGGGCTTCTATTGCAGCCAATGCAATTTTCGCTTCCATCAGAGATGCGCCGGCCGGGTGCCGATGCTGTGTCAGCCATTTTCCGTGGATAGCTATTATGAGCGTTTGCTGTCATCAAATCCAGAAAATTCGGTGGGTTTGCCAGTGGGTCGCAGCAATGCGGTACGCTTTAATATGAGCAGCCGCAGATGCAGCAGTAGCGGCAGCAGCAGCACCACAACAACAACAACAACTACAAGTAGCTCTAAACCTTCTGCCAACAATCGACAGGGCCGACCACCGCGCATCAGCCAGGATGATCGCTCCAATTCAGCGCCGAATGTTTGCATCAATAGCATACGACCTCTGACAACCGAGACGCAGCGCAGCCTCATCATGCAGGCTAGGCCACCATTACCGGTACGTTATTAATAATATAATTATAATAATATAATATTAGTGATAGTAAGGATATTAAATATATATCATTATCATAAAAATTGCATATTTCTCCTATATCTATCTCGCTTCTAACCATGTAAGTCTCGTGAGATAGCAATAGAAAAGAATAAAGAGATGAATATTTTCTATTTGTTGAATTCGCTCGTCTGTTGACTTGTTGCATTAAACATGCGCACATTGAAAATGGATTAAAGATAATAATATTTACTTCGCAAATCTTTAATATCAATTAACTAATTCAGATCAAGATGATTTATTATACATTAAAAATGGAGATCTCTTGCAGTGAATGATGTGATTTTATCCCAACATAACATTTGTTTATACGATTATTTCGCATTATTAATTATTTCATAAAGGTTGTAATAAAATTACATCCTGTAGAGCGAAGAGATTTGATGATTGAATTGTTAACTATTTCTCTATTGTATTTCTTTCTTTTTTTTGATGTTGATTATGCAGCATCCCTGCACAGATCACTCCAACTCAACACAGTCGTCGCCCACCAGCACACTGAAGCATAATCGGCCGCGTGCTCGTTCCGCTGATGAGAGTAACAAGAATCTGCTTTCGCGTGATGCCAAAAGCTCTGAGGAGAATTGGGTAAATATAATAATCCATGACCATTCATTTGAAAAGAAATTCCCAATCTGATGAAGCGTTTTTGTTTTTGTTTATTCCATAGAATATACAAGCGGAGGAGATTTTGATAGGACCACGCATTGGTTCGGGTTCATTTGGAACCGTTTATCGAGCACATTGGCATGGACCGGTTGCCGTAAAGACGTTGAAGGTAAAGACGCCCAGTCTGGCACAGCTGCAGGCATTCAAGAATGAGGTGGCAATGCTGAAGAAGACGCGACACTGTAATATTTTGCTCTTCATGGGCTGCGTGTCAAAGCCCTCTCTTGCCATTGTGACGCAATGGTGCGAGGGCAGCAGCCTCTACAAGCACGTTCACGTCAGTGAAACGAAGTTCAAGCTCAACACGCTCATCGATATTGGACGTCAGGTGGCACAGGGCATGGACTATCTGCATGCGAAGAACATAATACACAGGTTAGATTAAAAAAGAAATATATATATATATATATATATCATATATATATATATCACATATTCGAAAGTTGTATATTTATTTTTTTTTAATAATTATTGCAGGGATCTCAAGACGAATAATATATTTTTGCACGAGGATCTTTCGGTGAAGATTGGTGATTTCGGTTTGGCAACCGCCAAGACACGATGGTCGGGTGAAAAGCAGGCCAATCAGCCAACTGGCAGTATTTTATGGATGGCACCCGAGGTCATACGCATGCAGGAACTGAATCCTTATTCTTTTCAATCGGATGTTTATGCCTTTGGCATTGTCATGTACGAGCTGCTTGCCGAATGTCTGCCATATCGTCACATTAGCAACAAGGATCAGATACTATTTATGGTTGGGCGTGGCCTGCTGCGTCCTGATATGACGCAGGTGCGTTCGGATGCGCCGCAGGCGCTCAAACGCCTTGCCGAGGACTGCATCAAATACAATCCAAAGGAACGTCCACTATTCCGGCCGCTATTAAATATGCTCGAAAATATGCTACGCACGCTGCCCAAGATACATCGTAGCGCCAGCGAGCCAAATTTAACCCAATCTCAATTGCAAAATGATGACTTTCTCTATATGTGTCCCAGTCCGAAGACGCCGGTTAATTATAATAACTTTCAGTTTTACAATAGTGCGGGCAATATCTAAAAGTCCTCTTAAGGATATGGAGATACATTGGGCAAAGGATGACGTAGAATGATGTAGAAGGATGATGATGAGGAGGAGGAGGAGGCTGTACCTGTACTTATTACCAGGCATAAAAATGGATGCTTTTGCATAAAATAAAATTGTTCAATTTTTAATTTCGGTCACAATAAGAGAACAAACGAGGGACAACGAGCAAGGCACGAGGAAAAAGAGAAAGAGAGAGAGAGAGAGCGAAAAGGAAGCTAAAAAGCGAGAACTAACAATGATCTCGTTGTAGTTCTTCTCTTTATTGATGACCACAGCCTGGAGCAACTTTAATGTGCATTTCTGTTATCATAATAATTAAAAACAAAACAAAAAAAAAAAAAGAAATCAACTATACAAAACTTTAACTACTATTAATGTAAACTAAACAAGTGAAACGCACAAATGTACATACATTTAAATATAGTACATATTCATACATACACACACACACACACACTTACAAACATCTATAACTACATACATACACACACACACACACACAGACATACATTAGGCTTCTACTTTAGTTAAGCTGATCGTGAAATACATACATATAAACAAAATTAAAAATACATTTCTTTTTTTGTCCTTACTTTCTTCATTCATGTTTATTATACATCATTTACGAATTTGTTAGCTTTGATTGACGGACTGATTGATGATTGATCACATTCTTTAATGAATCTGAAACAACTTGCTCCACCTTTGAGGAAAGGTTTCGAAGTGTTTTTAATTATTTGTAAATTAATATCAAGAAATTATTTTATTAGAAAAACAAAATAATGTTTGTATTGTATTAATTAATAATTTTAATTTGCATATGATTCGTTCTACAGTTAATACTCTAAGTCTAAACATAACGACTGGCAATAGCCAGAACCTTGGTGTAGTCGGCACCCTTGGCTAGTGTCTTCTCCTTGAGGATGGTACGGAGCACAGTGGGTATGGGCACGTGTATGCGTGTGCCCAAGGGAGTGCCATTGTCATCGATAAGGACAAGATTGTTGCTATCAAATTGTGGCAGTTTCGGTCGCTGCTTCTGCTTAAGGCCAACAAGTATGCCCTTTTTCATTTGACCCTTGATCGCCACCAGGACCTTGTCACCAATTAGGCCAATGCCACGCTTATTATAGACATGTATGCAGCGAGGTGGGCGACCTTCGGCCATAGCCCGCTTGCCAATATCACTGTTATCCACGACACGCAGACGTGCCAATTTACGGATCTCACAGCATGCCGGCGTTGTATGTAGCTGTTGTTTACAGCCGGAATTGATTCCAGTCAGCGGCAGGAGGGGATTGAGACTGCTGGAGCTGCTCGTTGACAGTGCAATGTTGCCACCTCTGGCGATGGTCCTTAACAGGAGCTGTGCCATTTATTAATTATGAGTTTTAAAGTTTCTTTTAACAACAACAAATAGAATTATACAATTCCTATCGATACCTATCGTATGGGCTATTTAATTGCAATCGTGTGGTCACATTGACAGTTATCGATACTGCGATAATTGCATAATGTTTGAAAAATTGAGTTTCGATATTTGCTTTAAGTTGATAGCTTATGCCGACAGTGCTGCCAATTTAACACAGAGTTGCCCATACAAAAGTGGCGCCAAATTAAATTTCAAAGAGAATAATAATCAATTTGTTAATTTCTTTGCAATTTTATTTATTAATTTAGCAAAATACAGCGCACAACAAAGATGTATGTGTGTGTTTCTATATATGTATATATATGTATATATATAAATTTGTTTATGTGTGTGTGTAGATATTTATAATAATTTAACATTTCTATTTGATTTGCTTTTGCATTTTAGTTTTTTTTTTGTGCTATTTATTAGTATTATAGTTGGGGTCTTTTAATATATTTTTATTTTGCTTGGTTTTTGTTTTATTTTGTTTTGTTGTTGGTTTAACACGACTAAGTAGACCAGTCCCATTGGTTAGAAAATTGGTTACTATTATTCACTATGACAAAGTATTATATAATGTATATTAGCATATACATATGTACTATAGTTTGTATATAATATATATGTATGTATGTATATAAATGTATATTATTTATGGTATATATTTATTACAATTTTCGTTTATCTTCCACTACTCTTTTCAGCATTCTTTCCTTTTATTTTTTTCATTCATTTTTTCTTCTTTGCTTCCGGTTCTTGTGATCATATAACTAAATAAAACAAAGTATTATTTAAAAAAAAATTTCATACATTTGCATAGTTGATAACAAAATTTTAATTAAAATTAATTTGCAAACACACAAAAAAAATGTTTAAATGATTATATGTTTGTTGTGTATATATGTGTGTATTAGTTTAAATGTGTTTTTTTTTTCAACATTGCGACAAACATTTTTGTAATTGTTACTAAACATTTCCATGTGTTACATATTTTACACACTTTGCATTCGTTTTTGTTAATTATTTACATCGTTAAAAAAATAATAAAGATATTTTTTAAAAAAAATTCCATATTCATAATGTAATTATAAGTAAGAATAATAATAATAATATTAATAATAATATTAATAATAAAAGCAATCAAACAGCAAAAACAAAAAAAAAAAATCAAAAAAAAAACAATTAAATCTTTTACAGTTTGCGCATTCGTTTTGTGCATTTCGTTTCGTTTACAAAATCATATTCCTAATTTTCCACTTTTCCTTTTCCATCTTCTCCCTCGAATTCTTCCAGATTAGGCGCGATTCAGTTCTTCGCGCTTAAAATTCCGTATTGCTTCGAGCAGCTGCGTCCGCGGATCCGGCGATGTCGGCGTCACGGCGCTAACGCTGCGCATGGGCTTCGCTTTGGCTAGCATTGGTGGCGCCGGCGGCGGTGGCGGACTGGGCGTCGCTGCTGGCTTCAATGCGCTTTGACTGCTTGGTCGCAGCTTAACATGCAACACACTCTCAGCGTGTTGTTGTTGTTGTTTCTGTTTCTGTTGCTGTTGTTGCTGCTGTTGCTGCAGTTGCTGTTGTGGTTGTGGCTCTGCTGGCGTCTGCGTTTGCGTTTGCAGCTGCAGTTTAAGCTCCGTTTTGCTGCTTTTTACGGTTGTCGTTTTGGACACCGATGTTGGTTTTGCAGCCGCTGGTGTTAGCGTTGGCATTGGCGTTGGTGTTGCCGGCGTTGTTGGTGTTGTTGTCGGAGTTGGTGGTACATAACCATTAACAGAGACGCGCACGCGGAGCGCCTGTTCCTTTTCCTGCTGCTCCTTGGCCAACATTCGTTCCTTGAATCCCGTGCGTCGCAGCGTATTCTGTCCAAATGGCGCCGCTGTCGGCTGCTCTGATGTCGACGTCGACGTTGACGTTGACGTTGACGCTGACGTCGACATCATTCTCTCCAGTGTGGACAGCGGTCGCGGCAACGAATTGCTTGACATCGCAGTCGAAGTCGCTGTCGCGGTCATGGACGTCGATGTCGACATCGTCGAGTCGCGCATCTCAACAAGTGCGACGCTAGCGGGCAGCGTGTAGCGATTACTTTTTGTTGGACGCGGCAGCGTTGTCGGTTTTGGCGCTGGCTCCACTGCTGCCTCTCGCTTCTGCTGCTGCTGCTGTTGTTGTTGTTGTTGCTGCTGTTGTGGTTGTTGTTGTTGTTGTTGCTTCTGCTGTTGCTGGCTTTGGGTACGCTCCTCGCTACCATCGCGCAGCGGCTTGACTGTTATGGGCACATGGTATTCCCGGCGAGGAATACCCATACGCAGGATGGGCGACGCCACTTCAATGGTGAGTTTGGCAGGCGCTGTCGCTGGCGTTGTTGGTGTTGGCGTTGATGGTGTTGTGGCGCCACCATATATATAATCGCCCTCATTCTTGATGGCTACCTGCGACTTGGGCCGCTCGCTCCATGTCGCAAAATTAATGCTGGGCGGACCAGAGTACCGATACGTGGGCGGCAAAGGTTTTGGCGTTGGCTCCGATGATGCCGCTGCGCTTGCCACAGTTACTGATTGCTCTGCCATCTCTGCAACCGGATTCGGGCTAGGAATGGAGCTGGGGCTTGGAATGTTTCTGGCGCTGCCGCTGGTGCTGGTGCTGGAGCTGGAGTTGGAGTTGGCATTTGCAACAGCTGACGCTGTAGGTTTCGGCTTAGCTTGGGTCACGGGGACTGGCACGGGCGTGGATGTGGATAAAAACACGGGCATGGACACGGTTGTGGTCACGCTTTTCGTTGAAGTCGCGGGTACAGCTGTGGAAATGTTTGTCGACACCGATATGGATGTGGATGTGGATGTGCTGCTCTTTGGTTTAACTAAGTGCTCCCGTTGTGACTGTGGCTGTGACTGTGGCTCCTCCTGTCTCTGTTTCTGCTTCTTCTGTTCCTGCTGCGGTCCATCTACGTTGCTGCCATCTGCCAGGCTGTTCTTCCGGGAATTGCTCAGTATGCTCTTGATTAGCTCAAGACTCTGCAGCGATGGTGACTCACCAATGCTTAGCTCACTGGAGGAGCGTCTCTGCTGCAGATTGGCTCCATTGCCATTGGACTCAATCTTATTCAGCGAAAGCTGCGAGGAGCTACGCATTCTCAAGCCCAATCCCAGGCCGTTTTGGCTGTGCCGTTGCGTTTGATTCATCGACTGGAACGAGTCGGCACGTGCTATGGTAACGGGATTGCCATTCTCAGTTCCATGTCTAGTTCCATGTCCGTTGGCCTGCTCTTGGCTTTGGCTATTACCAATTGCTGCGATCGTAAAGTTGGCCAAACGATTTGGTTTCGCTGCTTCTATCTGCGGCTGTTCCGGTGCTTGCTTTATAATCGTGTCCAGACGCTGCTGGTTAATGATCGACGATAGTTCATCAACGATCTCATCCAGCGGTGAGCTGGCGATGGCCTTGGAGCGCTGTGCCTGCGTTTGATCGGAGAAATCTGGTGGCGGTGATATCGGCCCGGCATAGTTCCACGATGAAAGTGATGTCAATTCGCTTGCGCTACTTGGCGTGGCCAGTGGTCCATTCACTGGCGATGGATGCTCATCCGATACCAGCTCATCTTCGGTCTCTGTTTGGTTAGCCGTTAGCACGGTTAGCTCGGCCAGCGTTGTGACATTTGGTAGATCTTCCACCTTGACGGATGTCTGACAGGATGTCTTAAAGTTGTACACCTTAATGGCCTCATCATCATCCGAACTGGATTCGATGTGATTTTGCGTTTTGGACACAATCAATGGCGCTGACGTTGATGCAAATGACGATGATCCTGGCTCTGATTTTCGCTCATTCTTCGGCTGTGGAACTGTCTTTGCTACCGTTTCCGTTTCCTTGACTGTCTTTAGCTCTGGAGAGGACGGTGGCGAAGGCGGAGGCGAAGGTGGTGGCGAGGGTAACGGCTCACCTATGCCTGAATCCGCCTGCTTGGAGGCGGCATCATTGTTATCCTCCTCCTCTGTGGCGCTGCCCAGTGAACGCGGTTCCGGCGTCGGAGTGCGATTCAGCAGCACCTTGGACACATTTTGATTCCCATTCCCAATCAATTGAGTTGGCGAAGTTGCCGCTGCCGCTGACGTTGATGTTGCTGTCGATATTTGTGATACCTGCGACACGTGCGACACTTGCGACACTTGCGACACTTGCGACACGTGCGACACTTGCGACACTTGCGACACTTGCGACACTTGCGACACTTGCGACACTTGCGACACCTGCGTCTGTAGTTGTAGACTGTTGGGTGTGGGCGTTGTCATTCTAGGCGCTGGCTGTGGCATCGCTGGCATCTGTGGTCCCGTTATCGATGCTGTTGTGGATGCCAGGGAAATGCTATCAGCAGCAGCGCCATGTGCATCTGGCGGCGGTGCTGGCGCCGTTTTCTTTTTAATTTGCAACAGACGCTTGCGCGGCGTCGGCTCTGGTAGCGTCATGGTATTCGACTTAATCTCGAGCGTTGCATAATGATGATGGCCACCATCGGCAGCATCCGGTGTTTTGGCACTGTTGCCATTACAGTCCAGCTCTAGTCCCGCTGTCTCCAAATGCTGTTCGGGCGTGCTGGCCAAATTTGGTGTGGACATGCACAACTGTGGACGCTTCATAATTACCGCATAGGCGGGTTCCGTTGGCGTTGTTGCTGTTGTTGTTGTTGTTGTACTATTATTGTTGTTGTTGTTGTTGTTGCCATTGTATTGCGGCAGGGACTGCTCTGGTATGGCCACTTGACTGGGCGGACGCGGCGCCACCCGCTTCTTTCGCGGCGGCGGTGCCAGCGTCTTTGGTGGCACAACCGGCGTCCGCGTATAGTTCATGCCAGTCGAATCCATCGAATTGAGGGAGTTGCTTGAACTGTATGGACTTGGCGTCTTTGCGGTTAGCTTGGAGTGCGAGTTGCGGCTGCTGCTAAATTCGGAGCTGCTGCTCAGTGAATCCCGTGCCGCGGCCGTGCGCTGAAACTTAAGGATCGTGTCCGCATTGAAGCTATCGTACGACTCCGATTTGTGGCACAAACGTATCTCCGACAGACCCACCGCTCCAATGGTCGATTCGCAGCTAAACACCTGACTAGCATCCACTGCAAAACGAAATGATTGAAATCGATTTTCAATTAATTTATTATAATATATTTAACAAAAAAAAAAACGTAAATACATAAAACCGTAGAAATTATACCGTAATACTATTTAATCGTTACATTTTTAACAAATAAATAAATTAATTAATAATAGCGTTTGTATGTTATGAGTTTTGTATTTTCATCAAAAGAAAAAAATTCTAAGTTTTTGCATTTAATTTTTAGTTTAAATTAAAAAATGGGACTGTTTTTTTTTAAGATTTCTATTTATTGTTATTACTATTATTTATTTATTTATTTTATTTTAAAAGTTTTCATTTTTTATTCGGGTAATTAAATTAGTCAAATTATGAATATTTATTGGAGTTTTATGTTTATTCGAAAAATCGCAATTTTTTTATCAAATTTTATAATTAATTTAATGTTTTTTTTTTTATTAATTTGGCTTTTCGTTTTTGTTTCGAATCAAAAAGTTTACTTTGTGTATTAATTTATTCGGATAACGCTCAGGCGATTCCGATTTCCATCCTCGTGCCAATGAAATGTTTTTAAAGTTTAATCGGGATAATTTTTTAATATGAATTTGTTATGTTGTTTGGGGAATTATAATTAAAGTTAACTTTATGTTTTTTCTTTTGGCTTTGCTCACAAATAATTTATAAAGTAATTTTGCAATTGGAATTTCAATCAAATTATTGTGGAATCTTTTTTTTTATAATAGTATTAAATATTTGAATTGATGGTATTTTAAAATTTATTAATTATAATTTTATAATAAGTTGTTTTTTTTTTTTTGCGCATTTACCTGGATTACGGAACTCGTATTTATCGGGATCCAATTGCTTGTTGTCGCAGACCAGAGAAAGTAGTTTACTTAGTGGCACACGGGCGCCCAGTCGGGTCACATACAGTTGATCCTTGGGCAGAAGTACGGTTATCCGAAATGTCTGCTCGAACGGTGCATTGCTGGTGGCCGCCGGCAGTGGCGTTATCCGATTATAATCCAGCTGACTAGCCTCATTGATGTTAATGTGCATGCTCGTATCCGTGGACAGGTGATGCAGCTGTGTCGTCGACTTGGACAGCTTGCCATTGGCAGCGGCACTGCCAACTCCAGATTTGTCTAATTGAAAATATGAAATTGCATTCCATAAGTTCCATAAGTTCCATTATTCAATAATTCACAACAGATTGCACAGATTGACAAATGAACAAATTGATAAACTGACACTTTGATTGACTTACCCTTTTTGCGGCCAAACCAACGGTTCAGTGTGGAAAAGCCGCCCTTCATGTTGCTCATCTTTTGTTGTTGTTGTTTTTGGGGCGCGGCACGCTCGTCGTTTTCTTCCTTTCCTTTTATCCGTTTATCCTTTAATTATGATGGTTCCGCTTTCGTTATAGATTCGTTTCCGTTTCCGTTGCCGAATCCGTTTCCGTATGCGTTTACGTTTCTTTTTTTTTTTTGTATTTGTGTTCGTTGTTATTGTTATTGTTGTTGTTGTTATTGTTAGTGTGTGTAGTACTTATTAAACGCCCCTCTCTAGAATGTTTCGTAATATCTCTGAAGCATACTACAAAATGGCGTCCGTTTTGTGCGCTGCGAAATCTGCAAGTGAAAAGAATTCGAATGCTGATTACGATTACGAGCAAAACAGCACCTCAAAAAGACGCCAACGGCGCCTTATCAGGCGGTAAACCGAATCGAGCTGATAAAAAACATTCCTCCCATATAGTACTCGATGTATATGTATCTGTATATGTATATGTATTTATATGTTGGGTACGTGTTTGTTGGCACGGCCAAGGCAGTCAACCTGAAGGGGGCGTACAACAAGAAGCTACATACATACATGTATGTATGTGTATGTGTATGTATGTATGTATGTATTGTTTTTATACGCATTCCATGTGCAATGAATCGCGTTTTATGAAAGACGCGTCGCGACGCGTCGGCTTCTTATACCATACGTAAGCGAGTGCTCATGGCAAAACACTCGCACTTGCACTTATACTAACACACACATACACACACACACATGCTCACAGTATGCATACATACATAGTATTAGTTAAGATCCGATAACTTCCGAATGAGGCTAAGAAGTCAAAAGAAGAAGCTGATGAAGCAAACTCTTTTGAAATGTAAAGATGTATGTATATATAGTGTGTATGTATGTATATGTGCACATTTACGTACATATGTATGTATGTATGTATCTATGTGTGTGTATGTAAACACTCGAAAGTGTAAACAAGCACACACACGTTATAAGCCCCAATTCTTCAGAGTCAACAAACGTTATGTGCACTACAAAAGTATCTGAGAAAAAAAATGAATCTGAATCTTTTGAAATTGAAATCGTATCTCGCTTTAAAATTATAAAATCACTTCATGCACTTTTCTTAAACTTCTTCATTAAGTTTGCGTTGAAATAATAATTATCAAAAAAAAAAACAATACATGAATTACGTGCAGCAAATAATTTAATACTATAATTTAATTTAAGAAAGGACTTAAGCCAGAGATAAAAAATTAATAATAAATTTATACTCTATAATTGTGATACAAATTTATCAATTCTAGATTTGCCTATTGACTTTTATTTCTTTCACTTAAATTTACTGCCGGCTACAATTTGTCTAAACACTTGAAAACTTCAAAATTAGCAAAAGAAAATATTATTTTTTATTGTTATTATTATTATTATTATTGTTATTAGTTTACGCTTTAAATAACTTTTCTAAACAGAGTCATTAAAAGTGATTGTTAAATACTAAAAAGGCATTAAACGAGTTAAATATTTACAGCCGACAATTTGCATATGATTAAAAATGTTTCTATTTATTTATTATTATCATCAATCGATTTTAAATGGACTCTATAATTGTTGTTAATTTCTGCAGTTAGAGATGAGCGCGTGAAATTATGTATATAACACAAAACATATACCATATACATATATGTATTATATATGTATGCATATATATATATAAACATTATTAAACAAAATTTATTTTTCAAGTGTGATATTGATTCTATTTTAATGATAATCATTTAAAGAATTGTTTGTTTAATTTTACAGTAAATTTTTAGATAAAATTGCTAAAATTGTTCAATTACGTATGTCATCAGACACACATATGTATGTAGATATATGCATATGTATTACAATTATGTACATACAACTAAGCATTTATATTATTATTATTATTAAGAAATTCATATTGTGCAAATACCAGTTAGATAGATAATAATACAACAATAAAAATATTATGACTCATTAGCTGTTTACAATTAATTGAAAAGTAAATAAACTATATTATTTAGTATATGTTCATATACATATATAGGCCCTTTTCGTTTACATACATATACACATACCCTACTATATATTTGTGTGCTAGATTGGAAGGTTGCTGTCACGATCAGTTCTTCATGGCTTAGATAAGAGATTTTTGCGTACTTTAAAATGTTATGACTAATGGGAAAGTTTAGTTAAGTTTTGTTTGTTTTTGTTTTGAAATTATTTTTTTATTTGTAAGTTATTCATTAGCTTCAGCTTTAGCTGATTTCATTTGGGTACACGCAATCATCTCTAGTGTCAATTAACCTGTTAACATTTTGATACCCTGCACCCAATGGAAATGAGTTGAATTGGGTGTAACAAACGATTAAATCAAAAACGAAATACAATAAAAATAAACTAAAATAAAAATAAAAACAAGTCAATTTTGTACGTACATATGTATATGTTTTGATACGTATGTATATATTTAAAAAAAAACCTATACAATGGGTATCTGGGCATCTAATATGCAAACAGTCTTAGCTACAAATTTCTTTATTATTTTATTGTATTTTACACTTTGCGTTAAGCTTAACGACGATTGTCATCGATAGTGTTAAAGAACATATACACATACACATACCACATCCCACACACACACACACACACACACACACACACACACACACACACACACCTGCTGCTATTTGTTTTGGTGTCTCACACCCACGCTTTAAGCTCTTAACAGCGACATAAGACGCGCGCGCACAGCCTCGCGATTTGGGCGCGTTTTTTGTCGCGTGCGCTTCATTTGCACACAATACGCGATTTTGGCATGAGAATAGAGGTGTAAGAGGGGCGGTCTGTGTGTGTGTGTGTGTGTCTGAATTACATTATTTCCCTTTTATATTGCCATAAATCAAATGATACATACATCTCTATGTAAAAGATTTCGGCATCAAAACTTAATAAACAAAATTTTCATATAATTTCAAATGCATTCAGTTAATTCACATGAATAAATGATTGTATTTTTAGTGTTGCAAACACATATGTTAATGTTTATTGTAGTTTTTCCCCCGATTACAAATTGAATGCTAAATAAAAGGTTTTATATTTTTAAAATTCAAATTATATACATACATACATATATGGTAATATTCCATTTGTTCAATTTAAATTATAATTATTAATGATTTCAATTGACATCTTGATACAGTTAAGGCCATAAAAGTTTATAGCAAAAAATATAACTATCGTTAGGTAAATTGTAAATATATGTACATATATACGTATATGCAGAATATTAATAGCCATGTAAATTACGCACAATTGCAGCAATAATATGTACAATTATAATAATAACAATAATATTTATAATAATAATAATAATATTTATAATAATAATAATAATATCGATATCTTTGTAGGCAGTGCAATTGAGACACGTGCCCGACTTTAACTGAGATCACCGCATTTGTGCGCCCTTCACCCCCTTGTTGTTTAATGTACTACATACGAGTACATAGAAACATACATTCATATTGTATATACTTATGTATTTATTTTTCTCTTTTGCCTAGACACAACTCTTAGCCAAATGCTAATAGTATATTTACTATAAGCGTCTGTAAATCGATTGAGGGGTTTTTTCTCCAATTTTATTGTTGTTGTTGTTGTTTCTCTTAAACAAGCTGCCGCACTAATTAGCCGAGCTATTAGCTTGGCTAATTAAATTTTACTCACTGTTTAACTATTTAGTCGTTGCTTTTGCTGTTACTGTTTACTTTAATACCTTGAGAAATGGAACCCGGCCTCGTGCAAACTTTAAAAAAAACAAATCGCATAGAAGTTTATTTTATGTATCTAAGTATCTACACATCTGTATGTAAGTATCTCAATACACTATAACAAAATCGGTAAAATGAATGAGTCTTGCATTATGTAACTGAAATTTCGATAAAAATTTCAATCAAATCGATTTTGAATTTGAATTACAGTTAAGAGATTTTCCTATAAAACCAGTTGATTTAAAAATCAAATTGTTTCAAGCAGACTTTGATGTACAAATGTATTGTATTTCGATAAATATCGCATTATAACGTGTATATCTTCTGAACAATCAGTCGAAAACTGAAAACACCTTTCGTTCATACTGATATGGAAAATAAACGTATCAATAAAAAGTTTCTTATGCTTTTTATAAGCGTACCAAATTTGATTATAATCGGATTACATTCTTCTTCTTTCTTTTTTTTTTGTTTTGTTTTTTGCTCCTATCTTAGAATAAATTGTTTGCTTATCTTTATAGTCTACATGCATACATACATACATACATATATACACGCATATTCATATATAGCCATATAATGTACATAGTTATTTATGTGTATAGGGTATTTAAACTTTGGCTATCCCAAGATAGCTTTTCCATTGCTTTATTTATTTTCGTATTTTCGGTTATCAATTTTTATTGCTTTTAACACATTTGCTTATTATAGTTTCTATGCGTTTCTTACGAGATCGGGATAGAGAATGTGGAATGTGGCAGGTGGCAGGCGGCAGGTGGAAGGTGGGCCAAGGCATACGTGTTAGATGGAGAGAGGTTAAGAGGCAACTTTTATACGACACTTGTTAAGCTTGTTAAAATTAAATGAGTAAGAGCCAAATTCCTCGGCTATCAGACGACAAAGCGACAACGTCGAAACGTCAATTTTTAAAATCATCACGTTCTCAAAACATGCCATTGCTATTGTTATTATTATTGTTATTGTTATTGTGCTATTGCCAAATAAATATATTAACAAAAAAAAAACAACAAACTCATACACAAAAAAGCTTAAATATGTAGTAATAATGTGCGTGTGTGTGTGTGTGTGTGTGTGTGTGTGTACCTTGATCACATAACAATAACAATAATAAAATAGTATGAGGGACCCCTAGAAGTGTTTGGTGTTTGAAAAAAAAACAAAACACGAAAATAGAAAAAAAAAAATAGGTGAGGATCAATTTTGACATATGACAAGCAACTAATCATATAATGATAATATAAATTTATTTAAATTTCTTAAGCAACTGTTTGGTTATGTAACCCTTCACACGTATTCTGTGGTATCATAATGTTTGGCTTAATATGCCAAAAAGTTGCATTCATTATCAAAACTAAATTAAATTTGCCTATTCATTGCAAACACATGCACATACTCGCATGTGTATACATGCATACATACATACATACATATCTGTTGATAAGTATATAGCAAAAATGTGGACAGTTTCGATGGTATTCAATTTGTATGTAGGCAATTCAATTGACATTGCTAAATGATTGAGTATTTGAAACAATCAAAAACAATTTAAATTCGGTGCTATTGTTAATAAAATAAAAACCAATTTCATTCTTTCACTATTCATCATATTAAAAACCCATTTGTATTTTTTTTATGCTGTATATATTGTATATACATACCAAATAGTATTTAAATATACAATACAAGACAAGATGGTGATTTTAAGCAAAAGAAATTCAATCTGCATTCAATTATTTTGGAAAAAACATTTCAAGATAAAAACCTTACGCTCACGAGAGAGTAAGATAAAGAGAGAGAATAATTGGGAGACATTTTGATTTGTTGGCTTATTGATCCTTTTCAATTTAAATGTGTTTACATAAAGCTGATGTCACACATACACACTCATGCTTTATGTATGTATGCAATTGTATATGAAGTTTAAGCCAAACTGAACAAAGGAATTGAAATCAATTTCCTTAAATTCTTAGTCATCTTATTAGCTAATTTCTTATTTTACATAAATACGTGTATGTACATATAGCATATGGTATATGGTATGTATGTACAATATCATTAAATAATCGTATCTCAAAGGCTATTTATAACTACCACTACAATATTCGTATTTGTGTAAACAACTCCTATCTAAGATACAATTTTGATTAAGCGGTTATAAAAATATTCTAGAATCTTATATTATAGATATAGATATTTTCTAACTGGGCATAGTTAATCAAAAGATTTTTTATGATTTAATAGATGAATCCTCTGACGAGTTGAATCGATTTATTTATTTTGGCATTTTAAGTGGCTTATCCATAAATAGTACACATAATATAAAATAATATAATATGTTATATTGTACCAACTTATGAATAATTTTAGGGTTGTTGATATTGACGCAACTGTTTACCGTTTGGGCCCTCCATAATTGGCAACTTTCTACCGTTAAGTGTGTGTGGCTAATAATAAAAATAAAATGAATAATATACAATTTGGTTGCCTCCAAGTACCGCTGCACGCTAATAGGTCGAATCAGAAGTACAAACATTCCAAACAAGAGAAAGATTTCCCTCAACACAAAAACAAAAACAAAGAAAACAAAAACAAACAAACAGAACCAAAAACAACAACAACAATAACAACAACTAATACTACAACAACAATAGCAACATCAGCAACAGAAAACAAATATTTTAAGCGATGATTAATCACGGCTTAAGTATTGTTTATGGGGCTATTGGGATTTTTGTGCGACTATTCATGGACTTGAATATTTATAACATATTTGTATTGTATTTGTAAGTATGTATTTGTATGTATTATATACACATACATGTGTTGATTGTTTTTAGATATTGTGCAATGAATTTGACATTGGCATTGGCATTGCATTTGAGCCTGAGACTGTGACTGTGACTGTGACTGGGTTTAAGGCTGAGATTGCTTTTTGGCTTGAGCTGGAGATGTGAGACCTGATCCAAAGTTAAGCGATGATATCACATGGCGACGTGCGGGAATTTTTATTGGTGCTCATCATTGTCTGTTGCCATTGTGCAGTTCTCTCACTCAACTAGTCAGCAGCAACCAGTCAAGTATGCAAATTCTGGCTAAAACTTATGGGACATGAGTTAGGTGTGTGCTGATAAAACAATATACTCTACATATTGTATGTACATACATATGTACATATTTCTAGTATAAGACGCCTGTGAAACATTTAACGCAAACGCGAATAATATGTGGGTACTGGATACTGCATATATGTACATACACACACATACATGTTTATAGTGTATGTATGTGTGTGTGTGTGTGTGTACCTGTTATCGGCAGCACTCACCTAGAAGGGACACCAGATAATATTCAAACGTTCGACTTAATACAATTACATGAAAGCGACTTTTAGAACTTATGCTAAGTAAAATTCAGCGGGTCTTTATCGAAATATTTTGAAATTGTGTCGCAATTTGATCTACATACTTGGTTAATTGAAGTTGTGTAGTAAATGTGAATGTGTATGTGTATGTATGCCACGTCATTTGGATTTAGTGCAACTGAAGAGTAGGCTACAAATAATCCCACATACCCATATACATACATTACGTACTGCCCTTTTAAATAATTAAATATTGCAGCTATCAGTTTTATTTTATTTTATTTTATTTAATGCAAAGTTAAAATGAAATTCCAAAGTGGGAGAATTGCGCAAGTGTGAATAAGTTTATTAATCAGGTAATAAAGAATAGATAAGGCTTTAATACTAGACAACTCATACATGTACATCATATGCAAACACATAGATACACACATACATACATTTTTGAGTTAAACATTAACAACTTTTATTATAGTATAGTATAACAAATAAAAGAGTGTAAAACAATTTAATTACACATTATTTATGTAATTAAACATTAAAAATTATTATAAAATTTTCATTTAATTTGAAAAAATAAAAATTAAATCAAATTTCGGTCAGTTTTCAGTAGAAAACTTTACGAGCCCGTTAAAAGGTCAAGAGTAAAAATCAATATAATGAATTGGTCTGAATACTCTAATCGAAGTATAGACGGCTATATAATACTCTATACATAATAAATGCCTATATCATTGCACACTCCAAAGTTTATTTATTTTTTCTATATTCATATAAATATAATAAATTATGTATCTTAATTACAATACATAAAGTTTATTATTAAATATTATATTAGAAGCACAGAGTATAGGAAAACGCAAAAAAGCACAAAAAAAAAATAAAATAAAAAATAGGAATGTATGTATGTACATACATATATTTAGTATATATAATATTATAGTAGTATCTCAACTCTCACTTATTACCCCCCACAAAAGCTCCACCGTATTATTGTTATTGTATATTAGTTCCATTCATCATCTTCCGATCAAAGAGAATTGTGGAAGCTGTCAAAGTGACAATTGCTGTCACATTGTCAACAACTCTCGTTATTTTTATACACACCCCCACACTAACACACACACACAGGTAAGTTCTCTTTCTAACACTGTGGGACAATTACAATATGTGGTCGGCACGACTTGAAGGGTAAATTTTCTTATTGGCATTTAATTTCTTTCTTTTCCGTTTTAACTAGGAATTCGCAAGCTACTTTTTGTTTGTGTTTGTTTTGCTTTCTTTGTTGTTGTTGTGTTGTTGTAGTGTTGTTGTTATTGTTATTGGCTACTGCATTCGAAGTGATTTTTGCATTTTCGTAATTGTTATTGTTGTCAGTTAATTTGCACATTGTAATAAACAAATATAAACACCCACATACATACAAACATACATACATATTAATTCACACACATACACACACACACACACACACACACACACACACAAATGAACACGCACATAAAGAAAAACCGCACTTAGGGCAAGTTGAAAATTGCTTAGAACTGCGTACTAACTGCGGCTAGCGGCTTGTTTGCTTTGGCCTTTTTCTCTTTTGTGTTTTTGTTGTTCTTGCCTTTGTTTTCTTCTTCGTTTATTTTGCTTTTTCTTTTTTTGTGCTGCGATTCTCTGCTTTGGCAGCAGCGTTGCGAGGCGGCGGCGACGACGACGTTAACAAAACTGAAAACAAAAAACGCGCAAAATATGCACAGAACACGAATACAAAATACCATGACTAATACTAATACAAACACACACACACGCAGAAAATAATAGTAGCAGGCAATAATAAAGCAACGGTAACTCTCTAATAATAGCAGTCACAGCTCCAACACTGCACACTGGTCACAAAGCCAATATAATACATACGAACATATATAACATATAATATAAAAACTTGTATACATAAGTTTGCATTTATATACACATACATACACATATATAGGTATTTTGATTTTAACTATCGTAAACGAGTATATATAATCTTTTTTTGTTCATAATATGGCCTGAAGTCTCTTAATTTTAAAATGTACCATATATAAAATTCCAGTTCAAAATAAAATGTATGTATGTATGCATGCATGCATTCAAAATATTGATACGGTATTGATACATAAATACAAATTATAGTGTATTTATGTATGCATGTACATATGCCTGTATATTTTACTTAAATACTTTTTACAAATTATTTATCGAATTGATAAGTTTATGTAAGATATTTAGCCCAATGTGCAAGGGCTAAACGAACTGCGCTCAGCTGTTCGCTCGTGTGAGTGTTTGCACTCTCTTAGAAGCTTACACCTGCGCTCTCAGAAGTTCTCAGCTTTTATTACTGTTGCGTTGCCGTTGTGTCGTTGCTGCTGCTGCTGCTGTTTTATCTTATCAGAAAACAACACAGCAGCAGCAGCAGCAGCACCAACAGCATGACGAGCAACTGGCGCCGGCGCGGTGTGAAGAAAATGAAAAAAAAAATAATTATAAAAAAAAAAACATTTAAAAAAAGTTAAACAACAAAATTGCAGTCTATGATTGAATCTTTTTTCTTATTTTTTTTTGTTTCGTTTTACGTTTGTGACTGTTGCTCTATAGCTTTTGTTTACCCGTGTGCTATCTTCACTTGTCGCGCTAGTTGGACTAACTGAAACTGAGAATTAAAGCGGCGCGTGCGTTGCATAAGACTGTTGACGTCGCTGCCGCTGCTTTTGCCGCTTTTGTTGCTTTTGCTGCTGCTGTTGTTACTGTTGTTACTGTCAGATTGCGCAAGCTTCTCATTCTGACTGCATCGCTGTGACGTTGCGCCAACCTTCAATTGGTTTGTTGGCTCGCGTGGGTTACTCCTAACTTTTGGGTGCGCTCCTGAACTGCAGCTCCTAAATAACAAAAAAAAAAAAAAAAAACACCAGAAAGAAAGTATGTGAAACGCACCAAAGAGTAAATACTCTTGCAGACGTGCCTACTATTGTACCATACTAATCAGATTCTTTTACACTAATTATTTCGATTTAGAAAACTTCAACTAGGCATTTAAACATAATTTGATTGTTTATAAGATATAATTAAATTGATTTGATTCAAATTGACCAAAATAATAAAATTTAATATTTTTGAAAGTGACAGCTGAAATAAATGTAGAATAAAATTAATTAACATATTTATATATGCACATACTTAATACGTATAATTAATTCGACATCTATGCGTTACATACTTTGTTATTAAGCTGAAATGCTCATTGCTAGTGTATTAAAAAGCACGTGTATGGGTGTTTTAATCAGGAGTGTCTTGGCACATGCGTGACCATTTTTATCGCCCCCCGTCTATCGATTGACATTGGGGCTAAGCAGGACGGCTCGCCTTGCTGTACACATGCACACACACACACACGCACGCACATACAGAAACTCACATATTACATCATCAATGGCTTTGGCATCTTCATTAATTGCTGCCACACACACACACACACACACATTAAACAATTTTCAAAGTTGCAGCCCCCGCCCCCTGACTAAAAATGGGCATTGGTAAATTGGGCGCACCTTCAAAAAAAAAGTCGCAAAACAAAAACAAAAATAAAAAAAATCAAAATCAAGAAACTAATCGATGCTTAACTGTCAGTCAGTTGTGCTTTGGGCTTGGATTTCCGATTAGCGTTTAATTACAAACAAAAAAAAAAGACTATAAACTCTTCACACTTGTTAGCTTAAAGAGAATTTATTTATAGTTAAGTTATTAAAGATATTGTTAAAATTTCCCTATATCAAAATAATTTTTATTTCTATAAAAAGCAAAATATACCATAATAATTTTTTATTGTCTGAGCTAAAACAAAAACTCAAAAATTAATAAGTGTTTATTTTTATATAAAATATTATTTATAACATTTCCGATCAACAGTAGAAAGATACACTCAACTGTTGCGTTTGTTTGCAATTTTTACGTAAATAACAATGACAAATTTATGGTTACTTGATATTGGTAGTAGAGTAGATATAAAACAATAAAAAATTTATTGTTTTTCATACCAACAATGTTTAGTATTATAAAATTATTTGAAATATTAAGCTTTAGAATTTTTAAATGAAAATATATAAAATTCTTTTGATTTTTAAGATATATTTTGTACATACATATGTACAAATTTGTTTATCCTTCTTACATATCATATTATTTATATTTGTTATCTTATTGTAAATATATATTTATTTTTTATTTTTTTAATTTTTTTTTTCTCAACTATTTTATAAAATATCATATCAATAATAAAAAATTCCTTAGATTGTCAAAGATATGAATTGAAATATTTTATTTTTGTTTTTGTTTTTAGCATACATATTTGCGTAGTGTACGAGTATTCTTTTACATACATACACACATAGATACATACATGTATATACATGTATATGGTTTAATAGTTTTCCGTTATTTCGACCATAATACCATATCAATAATAATTGTAGCATTCTTTTGACTCACTAAGACATGACTTTATCAGCCATACATTATATATTATAGATAGATAGAACATTATATTATACATACATATGTACATGTATGTATGTATGTATGTACATATGCACATGTATGTATGTATACAGATGGACAAGGGCATTCGGCTTTTGTTGTTTTTATTGTTCAGATAAAGCTTTAGGTGGACAACAGTTTATGGAAGTACAGATAAATTCCCTTTCAACCATGGATTATACAATAAATTCATCATGCCATTAAGCGCTAAATCAATAATAAATAAATATTATAAATAAATAAATACAAACAAACAAACAATATAATGTGAAAATGAATGAAATTTCGCTATTTGTATGTATTACAATTTATTACGTAGCACAACGATCAGATAAGAGTGTATGTATGTATATATATACAATGAATTATATTACTATAAATACATGTATTTATGTATGTATGTATGTATGTATGTATGTATGTATGTATGTAATTTGCAAATATTACACTTGAATGTATCAGTTAAAAGTAAGAAGATATATAGTATAATAATCGATATAATAATTATGCTGTAACAATAATAATTAAATGAAGAGTACAATTAACACACATATGTACATACATACATACATACAATAAACAACAATAATAGTATATTAATCTTTGGCCACAGATAACATTATGATTGTTTAACTATTTGTATTTATTTATTGGTTTAACAATTGACCGATATTTTTGGTCGAGTGTATCAAAATCACTTAAGGCTTGTTTAACCCACATAATACAATATTTATCGTGGTAAATCATTGATTCCGTTACAGTTCGGCAAAAAACAAAAACAAAAACAAAAACAAAAAGCAAAGAAACAGTTTCCGCTTATCAAAAGCTTCATGCGATGGTGTAAACACATGATGATGGTGTTAATGTTGATCGAGTTGATGATGATGATGATGATGATGATGATGATGATGATGATGATGTTGATGATGATGATGATGATGATGAGAATGTTCATGTTAATAATGATGATGATAGCATTTTCCAAGGGCCAGTCAAAGCACTTGGCCACAATCAGACGCACACCATCACCCTCACCACATTCACATACATATATGGAATGGTATGGTATGGTATGGTATGTATATGCTATGCGTGCGTACGTACATGCATACATATGTATAATGTGATTGTTTAACAAATGTGTTTACATTGTTATTACGACCGTCCTTGTCTTTGCTTTGATATTGTGTACTTTGGCACGTTTTGTACGCTGATAACCTCAACCTTAACATGAAACATTGAAAATCGCTTCACTTTGCTTTTCTTTAACTATGTTTTTTTTTAGTTGTTGTTGTTGTTGTTTTTTTTTTTTTTGTGTAGGAGGAGTTGAAAAATAAATACATGCGTCTTTAACATATGATAATACATACTAGTATTTCCAATATGCAAAATGTCAACATTTTTCTTTCTGGCTTAAATGATTATTTAGTTATTTTGTTGTTTTGTTGTTTTGTTGTTTTCTTTTTGTTATTTCTTTTTGGCGGAGAGTTTTAGCGCATGTTGCGCGTACTCGCCACTTTGTGACCCCGTTAACGGAAATTCTTTTTTATGCGCAACTTGGAAAAAAAGTGGCACAAACTCATTTCGACCAACAACGCCAACAACAACAACAACAACAAAATAATAACAACCCAAGAAAAAGAACCAGCAAAAAAAAAAGAAACAAAACAAAAACAAAAACGAAAAAAAAATAACATAAACAAGTTTCACGACGGCAAATTCGACAATAAAAACCATACGATCAGCGTAATGATAGTTATGATCATTGACTCTCTTGTTGCTGCGGTTTTCTGCTCTGTTCTTGCCACATTCACTGAGAAAAAAAAGCAGAGAACAAAAAAAAAAAAAGATTTCTAAACACTTTTGTGCCACAATGTTCAACTGAAAAACCTAAACCTTCCATTTAATGTTTTATTTATTCTTCACAAAATATGTACAATGTTTTGTACAATAGACAACAGAAATATTGCCATAAACATCTTTTTTTTTTCAAATTAATTTTGTTGATTCTCAATTTGCCCTTTGATTAGGGCTAAGTTGATGTTGCATGCGGAACCATCTTTTGATGGCTAATACAGCTCCACATGCCTCGTATTTTAGTTTAATTAGACTTCAATCAATGCCAACGGCGTGTTAGCGCCCTAGTAATAGGACCCGCTATACGACCCGATGCGCCCCTTTCTCAGCCCCGCGGCCCCTCAACCCCCCAACCCCCGCTCCGCCAGCCTCATATTGCCCTGCAACGCTGACTGGCGGTTGTCAGCCTTAATGACTGGCCTCCTAGCGTTGCCACAATTGGCTACAAAAACGAAAAACTTAAATAAAAAAGAGAGAACAAAATACAGAAGGAAACAAAAAAAAAAACAAAAACAATAGAGAAATAAAGAATTGGGTCAATTGCAGGCCAAACCACTCCTCCCCTCCCCCTCTCCCCAACCCGCCTGACACTCTGCGATTGAGCCCCGTAGCAGCCGTAACCCAGAGCAGTGAAAATTTGTACTTGACAGTTGCACGTGTCTCTCAGATTCAATTACGGCCAAATGCATGCATATATTGTATATACATATACATACAAATACAAACGTATCTACATGTATGTATGTACATACGTTTATATCGGTCTACTATATCACTTTAAGTGATATTTGCCTATATCAGCAAGCGTTATATCTGAATACTTTAAATTATATCTTTTTCACTCAGCTCGAAATGATTACAAATTATAATATTATATAAATAATTTGACAATAATAATTTCATTGAAAGAATTGCAAAATCTTGAAAGAATTTAAAATAAAAATAATTTAATTTTACAAATTTTCAGCAATTAAAATGGACTTTTTAGTTTTTTAACAATTAATGCAAACATTATACATAGTAATAATAAGACCAATCAGTTCACATCATTATTTATGATATTTATACGATATTTATGCTAAAAGATTATTATTAATAATTAAGAAAAGGAAACTGTTACAGTTATATTGCAATTACTTAAAAATAATGCAATAATTATATACAATTTGTACATTATATACGAGCAGTATGAAGTTTCAGATAGATGGATTAAATTAATAAAATGCATACTATATATAAAAATACATACACTTATTAACATAATAACTTAATTTAATCATGTATGTATATGGTATCTAAAGTTCGGATTGCAGTATATATTAATTTAAAATAAACTATAATCATATTGTTGTAATATTTGTTGTATGTTTTGGCAAAGCGAAGATATTTGTTTATGATATTTGTATATTAATCTTTGGGTTTGGGCAATTTATGTCAATTCATTTCGTGTGTTTTGACTGAAACACAATAAATAAAAATGCATATAAACGTTTCAACTTAACTTAACTTAGTGTTTTATGCTAAGTTCGCCCATCGTAATCTGTTTAATATGCTATTTGATGGTGTTTTTATGCCAAAATATGTTGAGTGAGTCATAAATATTCAATAAAAACAAATTGCATAATACCGTTTTGATCATGTTGCCAGTGTGTTAAGTAAACTTTTGCATAACAATTTTTTTGAAATTTCGGATAGCATGAAAAGATTTAAACATATAACATATACTATGTTATATACATATTTCGTTTGATTTTTTATTAATTTGTTTTTATAACTAGAATGAAATTATTGATACACATATATGCATTGTGTATATGCATTTATCATTATCAATTTTGTGATTAAAATTGACTTTTATTTTCTCTTTGCAAAATTATACTATGATCAATTACACGACGATCAATATGATATGATATGATATGATATGATATGTTACAATATTTAGATCAAAGCAATTGTGATTTCAAAATCGAATCTCTCTTCTAACACGCGATTGACCATCGCTCTCACTCTCACTATTCGATGTTTGTAAATAAATACATAAACATACACATGTATGTATGTGTGCGTGTTTATGTTTGTTGCCTGTGTCTGACTGTTGCAATCAGAAATTGCACAGCTGCGAGTGTCGAACGTTGAATTCCGAATTCCGAATTCCGTATACCGAATATGTCGCCCAATAATCGGAATGGGGCAACCTGTCATATCGTTAGCCTTTCAACAAAAAACACAACAAGAAAAACAATAAAAAACAAAAACAACGAAACAACATCAAAAAATGTAAATAAAATCTTCAGTACCTCGAATTTGTTATTCCCTTTTATCATACACTCGCATCAATATTAAATTGTAATAGTTTTCATATATCGGGTGAAATTTGTTCAAAAAACAAAACCAAAAATGTTTTAATCTATATAAACTTGACTTCCAACGATATATATATATATATATATAGATGCAACTTAATCTGAGCATACCCTTTATAAGATACTTGAAACTTACCCAAGTAAATTATATAGATACAATATTTATCGATCTTTATAATATAAGTTGGAACAAAAAATAATATACAAAGTCGAAGATACTTTTTGCTAAACAAAGGGTATAAAGCAAGATTGAGCTCGGGAACGGGTCTACAGCCTGTTGATGTTGTTGTGGTTGCAGTTGTTGTTGTTTTTTTTTTTTTCTTTAGTTGTTGTTGCTGCGGCTGCTGCTGGCGTTGCAATTGCAACTTTGACGTCCATAGCCACATCAATTGCAACGGCGTTCAAGTGGCGCTCATAAATTTGTTAGAGCGCGCACATTTTCCACATTGCAATGTGCTGCAGCAGCAACAACAACATCAGCAACAACAACATCAGCAGCAGCAGCAACAACTGAAACAACAAAATGTGCCGGTTTTTAATGCTGCTGTGTGGCACATTTGTTGCTTGTGGCTTGTTGCTTGTTGCTTGTTGCTGTTGCTGTTTGCTGTTGCTGACATGGAAGAAAGTGAAGAGAAATGAAATTTTTGTTGTTGCTGCTGCAACTTTTGCTAAGGCTTTCTTATTGCACTAACTTGGATAATAATAACTGGATTGCATTTCATTTGAAAAGACGTTTAGCGCATTGCTTTAATTGCGCGTGAAAAAACAAAAAAACACAAAAAAAAAACAAAAAACCTGATACCTGGGTAGCGCCAACGCAACAGATGCCACTTAAAAGCTATCTACTTATAAAGACAAACAGACAGACAGATGGACAAATAAACTGCATATGTATCTATAAGATACTCATGGCCATTGCTGTTGCTGTTGGTGCTGGTGCTGGTGCTGGTGCTGCTGTTGGGCTTGCCAAACAACCTTGACATGCAGCAAAACTAATGACAGGAAATTGTCAACAAGTGCCGCGCGCGCATCCAATTCAATCCATTCCAAGCCAAGCCAAGCCAAGCCATTCCAATCCATTCCAATCCCATCCGATTCGATTCAATTTGATGCGATTCGATGCGATTTGATTCGATGCGATTCGATTCGATTGAATACAATTTGAAGCCAACTGCATTTTCAAATCCCACACAGATGAGCTGAGACTTGGCTTATTATGGCTTTTGCTGGTCGCGCTTTTTAATTACAATTACGAGTACGTACATACGTACATACGTATATACATATACATACAAATACAAATACAAATATAAATGAGTGTGAGCATTCCTATTTAGCATTCAACCGGTTGTTGGTTAAACAATTGCCGCCCATGCCCAAAAATTACATGTTTTATTTATTTACGAAATTGTATCTGCATCTGTATCTGTGACTACAATTGTATCTGTAACTTTATATCTGTGTATCTGCATCAGTAGCTGTCTATTATGTCCGTTTTGCCTATTATTTATTCTTTTCCGCTGTTTTATACTTATTATTTTGGTTTGTTTTGGGCATGTCAAATATTTAATAAAATCCAAGAAAAAATGCAGCTTATTTTTTTTCATTTTTCATTTGGCCAATTTTTTTGCTTTGTTTTTGTTTTGTTTTTGTTTTTGTGGTCAGTTAACTTGGGTCCGCTAGATAGCTTGCATTGCGGCCCGCCAAATGTGGTTCACCTTGGGCCAACTCGCGGTGCATTTCTGAATGGGTGGGTGGGGCCCAGCCCAATGGCCCAAAACGGTACATTATCAATGAATATGGACTATGAAATTAGCTGAATGCTCTGGCCAGGTGGCAGTGTTAATTGCATTCCAAATATCAATCGGCATTTGTGTATATAGTGTATATAGTACTTAGTTACTTATTCTCTGATATTTTATTTTTACAATACATATGCAATGTATGTGCGTGTGTATATATGCATAAAGGTATATTCATTTGAAGTACAATACTCGTATATTAATCTGAAATATTATATTATTCAACAATTACACATGAACTTCTACTCTTGAGTGACCTTAGCTGACCTTAATTCAGCTGAATAATAAATTATACTGAGCTTATCTTAAGTAATTAAGAATAGTTTAATTTATTGCTTAAATATTCATTAACAAGGTGTTACGTTAACACGTTGCAAATTCAACAAAGATGAGATGATAAACAGCAAAACATTCCTAAGTATGTTAATCGCAAGTAAAAAATTAATTAAAAGTAAATAAAATAAAATAAAATAAAATGAATAATCAATAAAGTAAAGTCCGAATTTTATGTTCAAAAAAAGGTGATCTAATGCTTTGGCAAAGTTGTGATATTATTCTCGTACATTCTTCGATAAAAATATAATTAATTTACAGCCAGTGATTTCAGCGGAACTATTTGAATTTTTATTTTAATTTTAATTTGTGCCAGTTAGAAGAAGAAATTCAACCGAGGGCTGCGGTCTGCTGACCCTGTTGTATTGATTTCCAGTAACCTGCAACGTTCATTTGATACTGGACAAGTGTTGTTGTTCGTGTTATTGTTGTTGTTGGTGTTGTAGTTGTTGTTGTTGTTATTGTTGTTTCTGCCTTTTTCTTGTTTGCAAAGATCATATTACGACTTGACTTGGACTCGCCTGAAGAAACTCATCTGCGAGTTCAGCTAAAAACAACAACAACAAACCCATCACTGGACAAATACTGGGCGTTTTGGTGGGCTGCCAACTGGCAAGGTGAATGGATTCAAGCCAAGTGTCATTGACTACCTGGATGGACACACGGGAATAATATATTATTGTACAATAAGCACAACGGAATTTGCAATTTCAAATTAACAATTAACAATTTGCATTTCAACTTATTTATTCATTTAATTTTTTTGTTTGTCCACACTCTGAGATCCCAATCAAGAGAAAGGAACAGAGAGAGAGAGAGAGAGAGAGAGAGAGAGAGAGAGAGAGAGAGAGGCGGGGGGAGAGAGGCGTAAAAATTTATTTGACTTTCCAGCTGACCTTGAATGGGACCCACCAAAATGTGCTAAATGCTAACTAGAAAAACCTGAAGGCATACAAAAATGTTGTTGTTATTATTGTTGTTGTTTGTTGTTTATTTGTTGTTGCTTATTTGGCCAGGGCAGAGAAAGTCACCAGGCAAAAGCACAAAAAAAAAATAAATAAAAAATTGAAACCAGTCGGCAAGCAAGAAAAAGTAAAATTATTTTAGGACATGCCGCCGAAAAAAAAAAGTATGTCACCTGCAGCTGTCTCAGGCGCGGATCCAAAAACAGCTGCGCTAGCAACAACAACAACAACAACAACAGCAGCAGCAGCAGCAGCAGCAAACAGACAAACAACAATAATAACAACAACAACAACAACAAGAGCAACACAACTAGCATTAACTGCAACTATCGAAGTGGCATGTTGCAAGTCGCGAGTCTCAGGTTTTACTTTCTGCTGCCCCAAAATCGAATATCCAGTATCCAGTATCCAGTACTGGACAAACAAGTTGGGCGCTATCACTGGCAACTGCCACACAGTCGTCATGCTATCTCACTCTCTCTCTCTCTCTCTATCATTCTCTCTCACTTTGTTGCTCTCTATCTCTGTCTCTGTCTCTGTCTCTGTTTTTTTTAGCCAGTGCGTGTTGCACGTTTGTGAAGCAGGAAGCACTTGCAACACGCAAGACGCCGCATGTTTTGAGCCGTTTGGCCATTTGGCTATTTGGCTAATGGAATTTAGCCAATCTCCCCATAGACAGCGCCTGCCTGCAGCACCAAAAACCAACTTATATAAAACTCAAGCAAATGCCACGTATCCTATTCCATATACATATGTCGTATCTTCTCATATCGAATCAAATCATATCGTAACGTATTGTCTGTATATATATACATACATGTGTATATACAATACAAGACAATGCAGTGCTCTCTAGGTTTATTTGAATAGATATTATTATTATACAATGGCCGCGTCTTAGGAGTATTTTATGCACGTCTTCATTTGCGACTTGCTCTACATAAAGCAACAGCAGCTAATGTATATGTATGTGTGTATGTCTGTATGTATATATGTATACACATAGACACCATACAGATGTGTACATACATACAATGCATTGCATAATGTGTGGCATTATGCAAATTTTAATTAACTTTTTTTTTAAAGTGATCAGCTGATAAGTTATTAAAAATTAATTGTTAAAATACAAAATTATTAACAAAATTATGTTACAATTAATTGACATTAGCTTTTGCATAATTTTTTTTTAAAAAAAAGAGTCCAAAAATAAGTTTAAAAAAATCAATAATTGAAATAAAATTTTCATTATTATTAAGTTTATTTTATTTTAAATCTTAATTTAATGGGAATTATTATTTGTTTGAAAATTCTTTTCCTAAATAAAACATAAACAAAAACAATTGGGTGCTTAGGTTTTTTGTTTTACCATACACATACACATACACATACATATGTACTTATGTTAATGATAAAATACAATATACAGTATTCTAACTGATCTTTCGGCAAATCTATTGTGTATTCAGCCAACTAACATACGTTTCCTGGATGGATCATGGCTAAGTCATGTCACGTCGCCAATGGGTTAATACAAAACATAGTTAAATACAAAAATATATTGTGCATTAATTAATATTGTATAATAGTTAATACTTAAGACTGTGTTCCACTTGAATTAACATTTCAACTTTACAAATTTATTAGTTCTTATTAACTATTTATACATATACATACACTTATGTATGTATATACATTATTTATTTATATATTGTATCGTATATTTATCTCGATCAGAATTAATTTTATTAATGAACAGATTTGATTTCAGATTTGTGTTCAAATTTCAGATATTAACTGATACGTAATTACGTTTAGTAATTTTATGATTTTATATACAGTATGTATATTATGTATGTATGTATGTGTGTGTGTGTGTGTATATAGCTAATAACTCAACCATGTCACGTAGTTTATGGGGATTATACAATGATCGGGCGTAATATTTTTTTTGTTTGGGACTCAATGTATGTATGTATGTATGTTAATTTCACGCACGTCTCGTATGTCCGGCCCTTGTCCAACATCTATGTATGTCTGTATGTAAGTACATATCTATGTTGGTATGTATGTAAGTATGTGTGTGTGTGTACATACACATGCATATGTTTTGCAGCTCAGTTTGAATGACCCATTTGCCTCAATGTGAATGCCGCTCACATTTCAGCAACAAACGCTTTTCTTTTCGACTTCTATGTATGTGTATGTGTAAGTGTATGTGTATGTGTATGTGTTCCCTCTTCTTCGCGTTCTTTGCCTTCGTCTCCTCTCTATACACTCTGTCCGCACCCCTTGCTCTTTTATGGTGGTATCTTTCTTCGTTCGTTCGCTCCATCTGCTCTTCTATCCAATTTTCAATGTCAGCGTTTTAGTGACAATGAAGCCAACTGGAATTTTAAGCTTTTTAGTTTTTTTTTTTTAATTTTTTTTTTTTTTTTTTTTTTTTTTTTGGTGTATGTCTTTTATTTCTTTTTTTTGGTGTTCTTTTTTTTCTGTGGCGCGTGTTTCACTTTTCTACACAACAAACACATACACATGCACATACACTTAAGAGGCTCCAAAATGACAATATACATAAAAGTAAATAAATAAAAAAAAAAAACAATAACAAAATAAGAATTTACACACACAAACACACACACAAATATATACACGCAATTTATGTAAATATTTAGACTTATTTACATACATACATACACTTGAGTATGTGGACAGACAACAGAGACACAACAAATGTTAACGAACGGGTGGAAAGGGGGATTTTCATATGTATGTTATATGTATATGTATGTGCATACATACCATATGTATGTATTTTTTGTTGTTGTGATGTTACTGTTTTTCCACACTTTTAACAGTTTTCAGGTTCAAAGCAATTAAGTAATAATACACAAATCAAACGGCAGACAAAACAGCAAAACCAAAAGACCAAAAACACAAACACCAAATAAACTAAAAGCCACAACACATACATAATGGCAAAAAAACACACAAAAACAAAAACAAAAAACTAACAAAAACAAAATAACAACAAAAAAATTTAAATAAAAATAAAAAAAAAATTATGCAAGCGGCCAACAAAAGAAATCAACGATCGACACGGCTCGCGGAGCACATAATGAAACAAAAAAAAGAAAACAAAAAATTGAAATAAAATAAAATAAAAACATAAACAAAAATAATATTAAAAAAAATTCCATATGCATATGGTACATACATACATACATACATACCCATAAGTATTTTTAAAGTGCATAAAGTCCCTTCTATAAAAATCGAAAATCAAATCAAATGTGATTAGCATTCGCTTACTCAATACTTGTCCAGTGTTGGTAAGTGCCGAAAATATTCAAAACAAGCTTACAGCATTTTAGTAATAAAAGAAGAAAAAACAAACAACAAAAAACATAAAACATAAAACATAAAACAAAACACATTAATTTGCCATGCATTGATTCGCTTTAAAACATTGATTAAACAATTTTAAAATAAAACCAACTCTTCTGCGTTGTCGATCATTGTTCAATCAACTGTTTCTTGAATTTCATGCGTTTTCACGCTTTCGTATTCAACACAATTGAATGAAGCTACAACAACAAAACAATAACAAAACAACAATAACAACAACAACAAAACTCGAAAAGAGTTGCGAGCGATTGCAATTGAATCAACTTATTGGATAGCATTTCGGTATTATTCTATACAATTGTATTGTACTTAATGGGAGCGCTTGCCTTCAAATCCAGGCATATCGACGGGCGAGGGGGGAGAGACAGGCACGTGGCTCGCCCAATATTTGATAGTTACATACATACATACATACATATACCATATGTATATATAAAAATCTTTGAAGCGTTGCCAGAGTTTCGAGTAGACGATATTTATTTTTATAAAGCGCTCGCACAGAGAGAGAGAGAGAGAGAGAGAGAGAGTTAGAGAAAGAGAGTGAGAGATTCAACGTTTGAGTAGGGGGCGCTGGATTTTATACCGGTTTATAATTGATGTGCAAGTGTTGGTAAACACGTTTATTAGAGTGCCCTTGTCAAGGTCAGAGCGTATGCTGCACATTGTGTGGCGCCATCCTACAAGTGTCGCATAGCATTGTCGTATTAATAAATACAAAAACCAAATAAATAATTAAAAAATATATAATACAAATACACACATACACACACACACAGACGCACAAACAGACATACCGACATACATATACACATGTATGTATTAATATGTATAAGGACGCTTCTTCAAAACTCCAATCAATGCCCAACCCGCCCATACGTTTCACACTGTGTGCCGCCCTGCCCACGTATGTATGTACATATGTACATACGTATGTGACGTCCGTTGCCCGTCGTCCGTCGTCCAGTGTTTATCATAATTAACTTGGCACATAACTCGACATGTTGGGGAGTTCAATGACTTGACATGACAATTGCCCATTGTTGTTGCTTCTGCTGCTGCTTCTGCTGCTGTTGTTGCTGTTGTTGCTGCTGTTGTTGCTGCTGTTATTGCTGCTGTTGCTGTTGTCGTGGCATGCTTTCAGATTTGCTGTTGGCTTTTAGCTTTGAGCTGTTACTTTTAGTGCTCCCAGTTGGCCGGCCAATTAAAAACACGTTAATTTGTCGACTTTTGTTGGACGATACAAGCACAGAATTCAATTTGCTGAGCTTAATGATTAATGGCATCAGACAACGGACGGGCATTGAAGATCGGACATCGGACAACGGACATCGAAAGTAATCACAATTTTGTTTGGCAATCAATTTTGTAACATAAGTATTTGGCTGCTTTGCTTATGGCCATAAACTGTTTTAATTTGGCTTAGTTTGCTTATTTCTTTCCTTCTTTGATCTATTGGCGTAATTTCTTAGAACAAACGCAGCCATGTTTAATGAGCGCAAGTGAATGAAGACACGCGGCCTACACTGTGCAAATTAGTCGAGTACTTTGAATGTATATTAGTCCGTAGATTTACCATTCAGGTGGGAGCATTAAGCTTTCATTAATTTTAATGTCATTTTATTTAAATTACTTATAAATTTAAAGGGATAAATTGTAATACTATTTAAATAAATTAATTGTATAATTTGTAGAAATTGTGGATTACAAATTAGAGTAATTTATACAGTTAAGCTATGTATATATATATTTTTTGCCAGTGTATGGGCTGTGCCTTGTGTTATGTCTATGGCATGTGATTATAAGCAAGTTCGTAGAGCTCAGAACTCTCTGTTTGCAGCTCGGTAGTCATAGTCATAGTCACAGTCACAGTCAGTCAGTCAGTCAGCGAACTCACACACACAGATACACTCATATATATGTATACATACATACTATGCATGATTCTAATTATTATGTATGGTATAAGCTTTGTGTGGCTCTAGACAATGCAGAAGCATAGCCAAGAACCAAAGAACAGCCGGAGCCATCGTCACCGCTGTGGGGTTCCATTGTTCAACATTGGCTACCGAGAGAAGTTCAAGTACCCTGAAAAGCAAGCATTAAGCAAGATCTGAAACGTACCCACATACATACATATACATACATACGTATGAATACTCATCATATTCATATAATATGTATGTATGTGAATGCCCGTGAAGTAGGTGTCGATAAAACAATAAAGGGCCTTCACTTGGCCAAATGTATTGCCGATTATAAAGTAGATCGTACTACTTATTTGTTTATAAACATACTACATACAAGCCACATATATAATATATACACATATACATATACCATATATATTTGATCTGTGTAAATGCCATAAAAACGATCCAGCAATTGCATAATTTTATTATCTAACAAATGCATACTTAAAGTGCAATAAACGTAGAACCGCTTTCGTAATGCGGACGATTAAAATAAATTATTGCAAAAGTTGTAATAAAATCGCTGCTGGACATGAGCTTAAGTTTATTAACTATTTCTTAGCTGATCTAATAATACATACAATAGTATTTATACTTTCACATTGGTGAGATTTACTTTAGAATATATGATTTCCGATCGTGAGCAACAATTTGTTTGGACAGATTGATATTGTTGAATCCATCTGGCTATCAAGTTAACAAACTTATTAATTATTATTATCAATTGATTGATAAACAATTCTACTAAATAACTATAAATGAGTCAGGCAAATGGATGAGGCAGCCGCATTGTGTTTCAAATTCATGAATATGTATGTTGTCTATGTATGTACATAATTATTTTTTATTTTTATTTTTATTTTTATTATGGCTTGTTATGGCATCGAGGTAGAGCTAGTCAATTAGCGGATGCTCGCCAATTGGAGTGAGGGGGGAATGAGTGAAAAATCAAACTGTTATCACACACAGCACGGCGACTCGCTCATTCAAATTAGAAAGGTCCAATAATTGTGGCCCACAAAAGCACATACAACAACAACAACAACAATAACATGGTTAAAGCACGATAAACAAAGGGAAGGAAGGGAGCCAATATCTGTTTAAAGCATTCGGACTGCATATGGACAGATGAAAGTGAGTGGAACGTTGGAAAACATGAACAGGGCCGAGCTTTACCATACGATATGTGAATGGGAAATGGGGAAATGCGAATCCGTACCAGGTGAATGGGCATTCAGAATGGGCTGTTGTCCCTTTCAAAGAATAGAAGTAACCAGTATAAAATTCACAATTGAATGCAAAATAACATTCATACACTACGAAATTCACAAATTATAATGAATGTGAATGTGAATATGAATGTGAATACGAATACGAATGCTTCTGCTTCAGTTTTGTTTTTTTTTTTATTTTTTAATTTTTAATTTTAAGCTTCAGACAGCTGCTGCTGACACTTTTCAGACAAAAAAAATAAAGGAATTGGGGTTGCGTTACGAACTCGTTGCAAATGCCCCCTTGCCCCTAAGCCCCTAACCCCTAGCCCGCAGCCCGTGGCCCTAGCATCTATCCTCTTGAGCTTATAGCTCGAGTACGCTTTACCAGTATTGTCAGATACTTTTTTTGCGTCGTTGTATCTTGGGTGAAATACCTTGAGCAGTTTTAGGAGCATGCCCGGAGAGACATCTTGTTCTTTTCTATCTTCCTATTGAAATGTTAAACACAAAAAAACAAAAAAAAAAGCAAAAGAAAAAAAAACATTTAAAATAACCAAAAAAAAAATATAAAATAAAGTAAATGCATTAGAACTAGAACAGTTTCTTTTCTATCACTGATGACTAAATACCCTTTCCTCTCGCTCTCTCCCTCTTTCTCTCTCTCTATCTATCTCTCTTTCCCACACTCTCTTTTTGAGGTTTTAAATTCTATTAATATGTATTTGTACAATTCTTTCATTTAATTTGCCGAGATCAATTTAATTTGTCAAGTCAAACTTACGGATTAATTTCATAATTTAATTTATTTTTAACATATACATTCATACATACATACTTAGTATACAAACAGTGGGACAAAAAAGATAATTATGTGTTTTGTTGCGTTATACTTTCGTGTGAAAATCGCTATACACTTATCAAAGGGTATAACAATAAATGTTGTGGAGTTTGTTTTTTTTTTTTTTGCTTTTGCTGGCGATGCAAATGAACAAAATTCAATAAACTGACAAACCAGTTTATCAGTTGTTCAGTGAAATGTGTTTAACAAAACTTGCCCAAAAAAACAGAAACAACAACAACGACAACAACAAGAGAAAGAAAAAGATGACAAAAAACACAACACAATACAACAAAAAAAAAAATAATAATAATAATAATAAAAATAATAAAAGTCGTCGCCATTGCCGAGTTACAGACACAAATCCAAACTCCCAGTTCCAAGTGCCAAGATCCGAATGATCATCCTCAACAACAATAACATAAATTTAATAATCATCATCATTATGGTTTTTTTTTTGTTTTTTATTATATTGTATTTTATCTTAATTTCTTTATATTATTTTATTATTATTTATTTTCTTTTGTTTGCTTTTTTTATTTTGATTTAAAAAAATTTTTTTTTTTGCTTTTCGTTTACATTGCGTTATATGTACGTTTGATTTCTATATGCGATTCAATTAAAAAGTTTCGAGCAACAATTTTATAAAATTTAACCATCATGAAGGCAGTTCAAGATGAGGTTATATTGTGCGAGTAGCTCTCCAACCAGTTTAACGGTAATCAATTTTCGCAACAAATTTTTGCACTTGCCGTTTCGACTCAGACGAGTATTTCGTTTTCATATTTCGTATTTCGCAAAAGCTATACAATATATGTACACATATATACATATTTACAAGTATGTGTGTATGTATGTATGTATGTATATATATGTTTATTTATGTTTATTCAAATTGCGTATGCTACTTAATATGCATTTAGCAGCTGTGATTTAACCTTAAGTTAAGACTTAGATCATTTGATACATACATACAATAATATTATACATAGATGTTTTGGTATGAGACACCAAAGCGATCTCAGAACAAGTGGCGCATTTCCGTTGATGCTTCAAGGCATCATTATCATCAACAGCATCAGCATCATCATCATCATCATGATCATTATCATCAGTAGATTGTTATGCGGTCAGATAGTTAGATAATTATTAACGTTGATGTTGATGGAATGCCAGCAACTGAGTGAAATGATTTGCTTAGTTCTCAGCAACAATAGTAAACGTAATACTAAAAATACTCACACTTACACATAGTATGTACATGTATGTATGTATGCATATATAGATGCTTTTAAAGATGCAGATACAAAAACAAAGTTAGAGAATATACAGATGCTGATACTGATACAGATACAGATACAGCTGCATACATACAGACATACAAATACTTCTACAAACAACGCAGATTTGACGCTGCTTTCACTGGCTCGTACTGAACTCTAGCGGTAGCTTCATACTATGTATGTATGTATGTATGTATGTACGACACAGCTGCAGTTTCAGCATCTATGTGTGTATGTATGTATCTGCCATTTTGATTCGCCGCATTTGCTGCGCACAGTGGAACTGACATAGTATAATGTCGTATAACATTAACAGTTGTAAATTATTATTGAATATTCGTATCAATTTATGGTAAATAAAAAGAAGGTTTATTGTAATGGCTAACACACATACACATGTCTGTAAATATTTCTATTGGGGCACGCATATTTGTGTCAATTGCAAATTTTATTTGCTCCACCGTGCGTGCGGCAAAATTTTATCGTGGAGAATTACGGGCGGAATAGCTAAGGCACCGGCATTATTTACCGTTTGTATAAGACCACTCTGCAGCTCCGTTTACCAACACCCATGGTATATGCATACATATCTACATATGTATCTTTGCATCTATGTATGTATGTATGTATGTATGTATCTATGTATTTTAATATCTGAAGCGCACTTTGCGAGCTGAGTTGTTGCTACTGCTGTAAGTGAATTTCAGTGTTGGCACTTGAAAACGGGTGCAGCACAAGTATCACCACAGCAAGAACAACAACAACAACAACAAAAGAAGAAAGAAAGAAAGTTACACTTAGATGTGTTCGACAGAATGATACCCTGTAACTATGTAGATCTGTATTATCAAAATAGTAAAAGTGTATATTTTTCTATTGCATTATTATAATTATCATTTTTTGAATAAATACATCTTTTTTTATATATGATATACATTAGTACATACATATGTACATACATATAATTGGTACATGCGAGTTAATCATACCCTCTGCGTAGCAACAACAATAAGCAACAACAATAAGAACCGCTTACCTTACGACCTCAATTAATGAGCTCCATAGTATTTTTTTGTTTATCGTTAAATGCGACTGTCACTGTGACTGTCACTGTCACTGTGACTATGACTGTGACTGTGACTGCCTTTTCGTCTGCGAATGCGCCTGCGTCTACGCTAGCATCAGCGTCGTTTGTTTAATTGCTCATTGCTTCCTGTTAGTTCACATGCAGCACATAAATTGCAGTTTTATTCCATTTGGTTTCATTTTTTATTTTGGAAAAGCACAAAAAAAAATTAACAAAAAAAAAACGTAAAATAATATTTACTAAGAGGCTGCTCAAATACACAAACAACTGTGCTTGCTGCCCAATTAAAACGCCAAATGTATGTAAAATTGTGAATATGTAAATTGTAATACATTCACACACGCACACTCACACACACACACACACGCACACGCACGCACACACACACACACCAACAACGAGACGCTGCGGTAAAATTCTTTAGAGGCAGCTATTGCGTTCGTGCCTGCGACTGGCGCTGATCGACCGTACACCACGAAACTCGTTTTCAAACTGAGCGCTCAGCTGAGCGGCAACAGCTTTGAGTTGGCCAAAGCTCAAATAGCAGCAGCTGCGACTCGCTGCGACAGCGGCGGCGCCTCGCTCTCAAAAAAAAAAAAGCAATCACAACAACAACAACAACAAAGCTCAGAAGCTACTGAAGCAGCAACAACATTGACACCCAAAGAGAGCGCGCCCGCTCCCGTTTTCGGCACGCTCCAAACTGCATTCACTGCACGCATTGCTACAGCCACAACAACTATAACAACAACAACAACAACAACGACAGAGACAACGCCAACGATAGCGACAACGACAGAGACAGCGACTGAGGTCTAGGCTAAAGCTTGGGATGAGGCTGAAACTTGCTGACTGCGCTGCCTGGGGCTATGCCTAACAATTAATTTGTTATTGTTGTTGATTTCTTTTTCGTATTTTCTATTTCTTTTTTTTTTATTTTTGCCATTTGTAGCGCTGTACAATCAGAACTAAATACAGATCTCAATTTTTTCTTCTTCTTCTTTTCCTATACCTCAACACAGGGCAATATGAATTTATGAATTGATACGTAACGCATGAAATGAAACACCGATAATCATTTAGTGCATTAAGCGTCGATCATTAACCGATTGTTTGCATGCAAGCAGTTTAATATTATATATGTAGTAGTCAAATAAAATGACTATATAATAAGTAATAGAAGAGCGATACATGATAGAAGCAGAGAGTATGAGAAACAGTTTTGTGTTTTTTTTTTGTTTTTTTTTGTCCACTTTAACAAATAATCTGATCACCTTGCAGAGTATACAATCGTCAGTTAATGCTTGTTCTTTGTCTTGTTTTTTTTTATTTTTGGTTTCTTTTTACTTTTTACTTTTTTTGGTTAGCCGGATACGCTCATTGCCGCACATGAGTGGAAAGCAGTGCACAATCGATCAATAATGGAAGCAAAACATAAATGTAGGTAAAATGTTTTTTTTCTCTTTCTCAAGCACTTCAATGTGTGGATAGTAACATACATTCTCAGACTCTGGCTCGTGGCTCTCACATTGCTCTCACGTGAGCATAAGATGTTAAAATTTTACATTATGTTCTGTCCTTAAAACGCAGACGAATTGCTTCGATTAACTAACGTAAAATATTTTAAATATGAATGATTGATTTTTTTTATGTCCATTACAGACAATTTTAATGCACCTTCAATATTGCTTAAAAAAATAACAATTAGTTTTAGTTTTTCAATTTGATTTATTTTGAATTTAGTGGTTTTATTTTTACTTTTCACTCAAATAATTGAATTTCAAGAGGAAAATTCATTTTGCTAAGTTTTTTTTTCAATTTACAATCTAATATGCACTAAAATAGTTTTAATTAAATAACAAAAAAAATTGTTTTTATTTTTGTTTTGTTTTTTGCAATAATTATTTATGCTAAATGTGTGTTTAATTATATTTGAAAATGTTGTTTTACGCCATACAATGTAAATTATTAAATATGTAATAAGTACAATATATTGTAGATATAGTATATTTATTTATTTTTATTTTCGATAACTGTCTGGAATAAAAAAAGTAGAGAAATAAAGTCGTCTGTCCCTTATAAGTTAGGGAATTTTATTGTTTTTGTTTTTTTTTTTTTTTTTTTGTTGTGTGTGGGGGGGGGACGGCTCTATAGCTTTAATTAGTGTAAATGCGCCTTATACTATTCACAATATAAATTCAATGCAATCGGCGCTTTGTTGTTGTTGTTGTTTGTTTGTTTTTGTTTTTGTTGTTGTTTTTGTCATTCTTGTTGTACAATGATTAAAAGTGATAAATGCCTAATAGTTCGATCTTGTACATGCTATTTAAAGTATTTATTATATGTATGCATTGTATATATGTATATGTATAATATATTTATGTATTGTATATGTGTATACATAATTTAATTTATGCATGTATGTTTGTATGTGTGTATATCAATTATATAACTACTTATGTATGTATGTGTATTTATTAGAATTTCTATTAAAGCTGATAAATGTACTTGATCATTTCATCTTTTTTTTTCATTTCTTTTATTTTGTTTTTTCGTTTTTGTTTTTTTTTTTTGCCCCCCTCTTTTAATAATTTGTTATTATGCACTATCATCCAACAATTTCAATGTGAAATAAACTACGAAATGCAATGCATAGTATACATACATACATACATACACGGTCAGTTGCAATAAATATTTTAAATATAGAATACATAAGTATTTCACCAACTGGTTAAAATGTTTATGTTTATTTGAATTTATATATGATTTTTTGTATCTATATCTGCATCTGTATCTGTATCTGCACGTGAAAAATGCATCTAAATATGCTGTAAATAGTAGAGAAAAATTTAAATTTTTAAAACGTTTATTTTGCTTAATTTTTTGATTTGTGGTTTTTGGTTTTCTTTTGCTTTTGCTTTTTCTTTGCTACGCGTACCTTTCATGTTTTTAGTCGTTATACATTTGTTTGGTTTTTTTATTTATTGAAATTGTTTGTTGTTGTTTAGATTTAACCACCTTTATTGGACAAATGACAATTGCTAATTCTGCCATTAAATGTATAAAGTTGATATTTAAGCTACAAATACAATATAGTTAATAAATAGTTCATATTATACGTAAGGCAATTTCATTGTTAATTGAAAAAACACAAATTCAAAAGCCCCGCTCACACTAGCTAATCCAATGTGAATCCTAAACTAATTTGACTTTGCTACCAATGCGATATTGTTTCCTTTTTTTTATTGTTTGTTATTTCTAAAAAATAGTCTAAACATATTTTATATGTTTTATTATTATAATTATTACGTGTTTGTTTTTTTAAATTTCAATTTAAGTTTTTAAAGTTTTTAGTTTAGTTTTGTTTTCTTTGGCTGGATCTCATTTGTGTATATGTGTATATGTGTGTGTGTACTATGTTTTTGCTTGTTTATTGTTGGTATTTGCGCCCTTTGACCCGCCCATTAATTGTTTAAATACTCATTGTTTTTTTTTTTTACTGAATTATTTAGAGTTTCTAAAGTTTTGACCTCTAGGCCACATTCGTTGTCAAATTTTTGTGTTGAATATTTTTTTGTTTTGTTTTTTTTTCGTTTTTGTGTTTTATGTGTTTTTTTGTTTTTGTTTTTGGCTTTAATATTGGCCTGGCTATTGTGGTTAGCGCGAAAGTTAACAACTTGTTGCCACAGCTATTGGCAGGAGTCGCATTGGACTTGGACTTGGAATTGAACTTAAACTTGGACGCAATTGGACGTCTGTGTACGATCATTGTTATTCGTTTATGGGATTCACTAGCTACAAATTTGCAAGTATCAAAAGAACTTAGTACATAGTAATATACATACATACATGTATATGTACATACAGTTTACAGTTTTAATTATACATATTTAGCATTACTTTTAATATATTTTTGCTCAATTTCTTTCAATCAGTTTTTGCTATCTGCTGCAGTGGAAACGCATTGAAACAGTCCAATAACAAAATATGCTCTATCATATGTTATGTTATGTTATGTTATAATAAAATCCACAATTTAATTGAGCAGCACAATTATTGATGGACATAATAATAACTACACTAATTTATGTATGTATGTATCTGCAACCGTGTAGTACAGTGTAAAATCACCGAATCCTTAGTGCAAAAATATGTATTACATTTAGGTAAATTCAATTCATTGTGGAAAAACCGTTCAATGAAAATGCATTAATTTATTTATGAAACAAATATGCATGTATGTATTATACATACATATATACATACAGACATATGTATGTGTATAGCTGTTGCATTCGAGCAACTAAATATTAAAAATCAAATTCAATATTCAATCAGAGTATATGGTAGAGCAGAGTATCCATCTATCGGTTTGCTCACACGCTGCCCCCACAGGGGGGGGGGGGGGGGGCAATACTTGCTACGGACTGTAACTAAAGTAAGGCCTAACTAAATGCTACTAGTATTAATAGTACAATACATACACTTTGTTATGAAAGCACTTGGCTGGCAAATATCACACAGCTGAACGCAGATATACACTTGTAAATTCAATAAATCCAATAGATACATATGTATCTACATCTACACGTGTGTCTCTATCTAAAAACACAGTTGAGTGCTTTTTCACAAACGTGAAACAGAGATAAGCCGAGAGATAGATAGAGAGAGAGATAGAAAGAAATAAATTGTATGTGTATGTGTGTGTGTATACGTGTATGTGTGTATGGGTGTGTGTGGAAGTGGGTGTGTGAGTGTGCGAGACGCCTCAACCAGCGACTATCTGGGATACAGAGTTGGTGCGTCTTCGTTTGGTGATTTGCTTCCACAGGCGGCGATTCAGTGAAGGTTTGTCCTGTCGAAATTTGAGATTAACATTTATTTAAATATTTAAATATATGTATATTTAAAAAAAGAGAACTAACATTATCTTTACGTGGCGACATTTGTGCCATGTCCGCCATTTCCGGCGACTGCTTCAGGTGCTGGCTCGTATGTGGCTGCACCTGCATCGCCAGATCGCCGCATTGGCTGTCCGAGTTGTTGGGATTGCTGATGCTGTTGCTGTTGCCGCCGCTGCTGTTGGCTGTTATCTCGGAATTGCGGCGCTTGATAAAGTTGATTCTGGCGGCGGGAGTGGAGCAGCTGATAAATGTAATGTTTGTGCCACAGTTTAGCAAGCACTGGTACTTACAAACGGTTCGATTTACCCGTTTCCGTTTCGATGCATGCTTCAGTCATTGTTGTTGTTGTGGTTGTTGCTATAGCTGTGGCTACCACTGCGTCCATCGAAGTAGTACTCATCGTCCTCGTCAGAGAGGCTGCTGCTGCTGCTCGGCTCATTGGCAAGGAACATTCGCGTCTCGTTGCCATTGTCGTCGTCGTCGTCGTCATCGTCGTCTTCGTTGCGGTTGCGGTTGCCGTTGCGGTCATCATCGTTGTCATCATTTTGGTTGTCTCGGATGTCGCCCTGGCTGGACAGCCACTCCTCGATTGAGACATGGAGTATATCTTCTCGCGTTTCGCTAAGATTTCCAGATCGCTTAATTTGCTCCCGCCGCTGTTGTAGCTGCAGCTTGTGCTGCTGCCGGCGGCGCTTCCGCTCCCGGCGACGCTTCGAGCCGCAGATACAGAATTGCTCCATGTATTTTGATTTGGATGCTGGCGTTGTGGAGCGGCGCCTGCACGAGCTGAACCAACGGCGCTCGGACTTCCGTGACTGCTGCTGCTGCGACTCCTCTGGCCGGCACCTGATGTTCCTTGTGTGGCTAGCGCGGGACGTGGTCGCCGATTCACAGTCGGTGTATCCATCTTGGAGTTGCGTTGTTGAGAGTACGATATGACAGCCTCTTTTGGCTGTACCCGATTCGTGGCTGAACGACTCAATAAATCGCGACCCGTCAGACGATGAAATGTGGAGAGGTCGTGCCTGTCGTGTTGGTGGTGGTGGATAGCCAAAATGTTGTTAACGGTATTCAAGATGGTCATGTTATTGCACTTACCCCAGAATAGTTGTTAGATCTGGACCAGGCTCGTAACAGATCAAGTCCTCGTCCCCGAGTATGTCGTGATTGAGGGCTAAGCGCATTTCCAGCCTGGGACTTAAGCCGCAGCCAACGTGCAGCGCTGGGGCAGCGACCGACGAACGTTGCACGTTGATTGCGTCCGCTGCGGCCACTGTTGTCGCCGCTACAGCTGGGCTGCTCTGAGTAATGCTGGCTCGGATCGGCTTTGCCATCCTCGAGACTGTTGCTAATGAAGTGGCTGAGTCTGCCGGCACTGCGGCACCCAGCAGGCAGGTCTCGATTATCGTTGACGATGGGCGTTTTGGGCCGTGCACCGCTGTTCCCGCTGTTGCCGCTGATGCCGCTGATGGTGCACAGATTCTGGTACTCGCAGGCATTATCCTTGACCCGGTAGCGATTGTGGGCGAAGCGCTGACGGCGTCGACGACAGCCGCCAAGGAGCCACTGTCAGCAGTATCGCCAGATTTTCTTTGAGGTGGCTGCTGCACTTCGAGAAATACATTTTTAATTAATTATTTAATTAATTAGTTAACTAATTAATTGCAAATATCATAAATATAGTTTGTAATATACAAAATCCATTACCGTTTTGGCCGCTGCTGCGCTTAGATTTGTCTGCGTAAGCAGCAGACGACGCGGCGGTGGCGGCGGTGGTATAAACCTCGGTGGCTTGACGCTGGCTTTGGCGGCGCTGCTGATAGTGCCGCTCCCGCTGCTGATTGTTGTAGTAGTCGATGAGGGAGCTCGACTCACCGTCATCGCTGGTGGCAACGCCGGCAAGGAGTTCCCTCTGCTGCTGACGCCCATACGCGGCGTAATCGGCGTCACCGTATTCGTCATCATCATCGTCGTTGACGTCATCGTCATTGTCATCATCATCATCGTCGTCGTCGATGTCGATGTCGTCGTTATCGTTGTCGTTGTTGTTGTCGTCGTTGTTGTTGCTGCTGTTGTTGTTGTTGTTGTTGGTGCCATCATTATTGTCGTTGTCATCGTTGCGGACGTGCTTGGCGTCGTCGTCGATGATGATGTGGTCGCCGTGGTCACAGATGGCCGCTGTTCGAGTAGATACTCGCAGGATGAGGCCACTGGCGGTAGCGGTGCTCCTTGTGATGACGTCAGCTGGGCGTCTGGGGCGCGTAACGGTATCGTTGCCGTTATGGCCGTGGTGGGCAATAGCATGGTGGTGCTCATTGGCTTGGCCAAGGGTCTTGGACCCATTGCTGTCGGCTGAACCTGCTGCTGCTGCTGGTGTCCTGCCATTATTGGCGCTGCTTCGTCGCTTGAACTTCCAGCCAAATCCTCTAGGTAGTGGCCATTTGTCGTTGCTTCCCCCTACCAATTGTTGGGAATAGAATTCAACTAATCAATTCTGGTTTTGATAAAGCATCCAGCCTGCGGTTGATGTGGTTTTATGAGTACGAGTAGTTCGTATTCGTATTCGTATTTGTATTCGTATTTCTTTCTTTTCTTTTGTTTTGTTTTTGTTGAGATTCGTTTTAATTTTGAATTTGCAATATCGACATCGAATATGTTATCGATGTTACATTGAGGTGTCTATCGATTTTTGTTTGTTTGTAATTTCGTGCATTGATTTCATGTGGTCAATCGTTTTCAATCGCTTCTGAGTCTCTGTCCTGGCGTGTGATATTTATGATCTCGCAGTATTGCAGGTTTGGCTAAAGCTTCACTAATTTCACTACGACTTTCTATATACATATACATATACATATATACATATACATATTACATATATATATACATATAATATATATATATAATTATTGTATGTATGTATATAATATATATATTTTAAGTTTATATATTTATGTATATACATACATTTATATATTCACACAGATACATATGTTATACGAAAAAGTTAGGAATCAACATTTTATAATAATAATAATAACAAGAACAAGAACAATAATATTAACAATAATAAGTATTAATTATACAATAATATAATAATAATAATAATTATAATAATAAATACGAGTGATTGAAGCAAATGTTGTCAAGCAAATTACAAATGCATTTAACGCAGCAAAAGTGTTAATGGTTATGTGTATGATTGATTTAATTGATTGATTTGATTTGATTTGATTTGATTTGATTGATCGATCGATTGTTTGATTGATTGAATAAAGTGATTGGGCGATTGATGGTGATGATGATCAGTTGGCGCACGTTTTGTTGTTGTTGTTGTTGTTGTTGCATATGAAAAAAAGACGAGACGAGAAACAAGAAACAAAAGTCAATCAAAAATAAAGAATATTGTATATCAATCAATGTAGCTTTGATTGATCGCCTTGCTAAATGTAATTGCAATGCATGCAGCCCTCTATTTGTGTGTGCAACGCTTCAATATACCCTCGCAGTTGAGTTAAATAAATAATTATTTAAGACATAATTTTTTAATTTTCAATAAAATTCTAATTTAAAAAATTTATTTTTGTTTTTGTATTTCATTTTTGTAAACAGATAATTTAATTTGAGAAAATACCGGACTATGCTGCAGTTTTAATACATTTCAATTTCAACTGCAATAGATTTAATATTTTAAATTTTAAAAAATTAAATAAATAAATATTATAGATATATATAATATTATACATATTTTTTTTTTGTGTTTTACGGTTCTTTTACGACTGCGAGAGTAATTGTTGTTGCTTCGGCTGGCCGAGCAACTGCTGTGAGGTATGAGGGTACAGTTGCCACAGCGCCTGCAGCATTGCCATGCGCGATCGTGCGGACAATGTTGCCATGCCACAGGAAAGTTGTAGTAGTAGTAGTTGATTATCGATTAAAAAAAAAAAACTCGTAAGTATGCATGTGTATGTATGTATATGGTAGTATGTATTTCGATATCTGTTGTATGTTGTTGACCGATTTTTTAATTTTGTTTTATATTCAATATTTTTTTTGTTTTTTTTTTTTGGTTTTGGTTTTGGTTTTGGAATTGATTTGTTCTAAATACGACCCACCTTTTTGACGTCATCACTGTCCTGTTGGGTTTTCTCTTCATCGCTTTCGGTCTCCTCCTCAAACAGGGGCTCAAGACGGCGTCTAAGCATTACAAGTTTCGATATACGTTTCGATATACGATATATGGGATGGTTTGATATTTGTTTTGTTGTTGTTGTCGTTAATTTGAATTTTTAGTAATAAATTGAGCGTGTGATGATTTGTTGTTGTGTTGATGGCATAAATGATATAAATTTTGATTTAAGCAATAATGTTTTACTTTTACTTTTTCTTTTTTTTGTTTTTTGTTTTTTGTATCTTTGTTTTGTTTATACATATAACATAATACTATTGTGGAAAATACACGTCTATGGTATAAGTATAGTATTATAGCTATGATAACACTGGGCTAAGTATGGTACTACAGAGATTAGATGGGATTAGCATAGGATTATAGTAGGAGCACTACCAACGATACGATATACGATAGTAGGTAGGTACAATATATTGTAGTATTGTTAAATGGATCAAATGTTAACACACTTAGACTACAGTTTATTTGGATTTAGCTTGGAATCTGCCGTTGGTCAGCGCCTATATAAACTATATGGTATACGATTTGTATATATAGTAATATGTTGGTACATACATACATATATACAAATATATTGGGATATATTTAATATATGTGTATGTGTATATGTATTACTATATATACCATACTGCAAATGGAACTAGTTAGCTTTCTCAGCGAATCGAATTGAAATGGTTGTCGGGCTTTACGTGTGGTTCGAGTTACGAAAGAATAAAAGAAACACCTGTAAAAACTACAAAGAAATCCAAAAGAATAAACAAAACATGAAGAATATAATATTCATATTTTTACTGTTAATATTGTACTTAATTATCATGAGCGCTAATCGAATAATAATATATTGTATTATACTTAATATAATATATTTATCTATCTTTACTTCACTTATTTTAAATTTTTTTGTTGGATTTTTTTCATCTAATATTTTTCTCTTTTTCAGGTTTTTTTTTTTGTTTTTTGTTTGCTCTAGTCTAAGGATTCTAAGGATATCTGTGCTAGGCTAGGAAATTTGGGAGAAATGTAATCTCCACTCTACTCGTATATGAACCTACCGTGGCAGCAATCCCCGTATGGTGCTGGCCGTCATTGGCGGCGCCATCAGCAGCTCATCCATCATCAACTCGGTGTCATCATCATCGTTCAGCGAGGTGCTCGACTTGGTGGGTGACTGCAACGTATTTCAATGAGGTTTCAATTCTGTCACCATCATTTTCGACTATAATACTCACGGAATGCGTATTCTCCGAGTTGATCAGCTGCAAATCATCATTATCGCCGCCACTGGTTGGGGTACCCCACACTTCCTCGCCGCTGGTAGCGCCGGAGGTGCACTCATCGATCAGCTCATCCGTTTCGGAAGCAGTCTGATTGGTTTGCAGCAACTGTTGATGCTGATGCTGATGCTGCTGCTGTTCGTTGGCATTCCAACGTCCCAAATATTTGTCAATGAAGGCACGCGACTCCTCGAAGAACGACATCTTATCACTGACAAAGGCACCGGCACGATTTGTCCAAGCGCCGCTGGCCAACACTTCGCCATTGGTAATGGTGACAGAGACACCACCAGTGGAGCAGCCACTTGCCATCCCATGCAGATTCTTGGATAGCAACGTATCGGCAGGTACATCAACCACATCCTCGTCATCGGCATCATCGCCATCGTCATCGTCATCGTTGTCGCCATCGTTGGCCGCATCGGCATCCTCATTGAGGCCATTCTGCGCATACGTTTCGAGATCATCGTCCAGCTCATCGGATGGCAGCTTCTCCAGGCTGGACATTGTGCCAAAGCGTCGCAATGCATTTCCCATTGGCCTATACGGTGGCTCCTCCTCCAACGGCGACTCATCGCATGAATCCTCCGGTATGTTCTCAATAATCGCCTGCCTGGGTTGCTTTGTTGTCGTTGTCGATGTGGTTGCCGTTGTTATCTGATCTCCGCCAGCACCAGCACTGCTGCTGCTCCCGCTGTTATCCCACACATGTGTGCTGGTCTTGGTTAGCACCGCATCCGGCGTTGGCGGCACAACGGCAATCGTTGGCGCCTCCTTGCGCTCGTTAAGCGTGATGAGGGATGCACGATTCTCCTCCTGGACGCACAATTTGGCCGCTGGTGCAAACTGCGCCAATCCAATCAGCATCAACGACAATTGCTCATCATCCTGCCGCTGTATTGAGGTCGCCTTCTGTTTTGGTGACTCTAATAGCTTGCAGGTCTGCTGCTCCATTTTATCCGGCCCCAGCTGCGACTGCTGGAAATCCTCTGGGGCACAGCGGCAGCGGCACGCGGCATATTTTGCAGGAGATCCGCTGACGGATCCGCCAATGGATCCGGCGCCATCACTGTTGCGCATGATTCGCGCTGTTTCCGTAATGGTAACAATGGCCTTTACCTGTTGGTTGGCACGTGGTCGCGCCGGTTCCTGGCTTAATTGAGCCACAACACGCGTCCGGCGCGGTGGTGGCTGTGGCTGTGCTTTTGGCGAACCGGATGCGGAGACAGAGCCTGATGCTGAAACGGAAGCGGAGGCGCCTGAGCAATGGCCATTGGCCAGTGACGCCCCAGTTGCCGGCTGTTGCTCTAAAATTCGTAGCTTGGCGTCGACGGCGACTGCGACTGCAACGGCGCTGCTGCTGCTACTGTTGGGCATCGCGCCGACGCTGTCATCCGTGGCCTCTGATTGGGATAGCGACAATTCGTCCGTTATTAATTGAGCTACATCGCTCTCAGTGTCGCCGGTCTCGCGACGACTGCTGCTAGCCACTACCTTGGAGGATAGCTCTCCGGTTATGGTGCTGCTGGACATGCTTGTCACGCTGCCAGTGCCGGTGCCAGTGCCAGTGCCCGTGCCGGTGCCGGTGCCAGTGCCCGTGCCGGTGCCAATGCCAGTGCCAGTATCGTTACCAATACCGGTGCCGGCACCTGCACCCACACCTGGACAGGTACCCAGGCCCGTACCGTTGCCATTCAATTTGCAGCAGCGATTAGGCGAGGATTGGCTGTGCTGCACTTTCAAGGAGTTACACAGCAGCGATGAGCCGCCGCCAGCTGGCGCTAATGCACCTGCTGAGCCGCGACCACCGCTGCCGCTGCCACCCCCGCCTGCAACACTCTGCTGGCAATTCTTGTGGCAGTGACGGCACACCGCCAGCTTGTCAAGGACAATGGGACTCGAGCGTACGGTGATCTATTTACGGATAGAGAAAGCAGCGCAAAAGCCAAACACAAAACAAAACCAAAAATACAAAAATAAAGCCAAAAATACAAAAAACAAACAAAAGAAAGAAAATACCAATACTAGCAATACGATCCTTGGATATACGAGTATTTATTAGCTAGAGATGGACATGGCTATTCCAGCAAAAAAAAAAAGGAAAATGCAAATCCAAAGATTCCATTTTAAACCTCGAGCTTAATGGAATATATGGAAATAATTAAATTAGTTCGAAAGAAATTTTAATCTGATTTCAAGTGTATATGGCAATGTATTATATTATTTTAATATATTATTTATTCCATTTCTACACTGACCTACGGAGTAAAAATATGAAACTTCCGGTTTTTTTTTTTTTTGATAAACGGCAAATTCAATATCAGAATTTTCTTTTTAAAAATAAAAAATAAAAATTTTTAAATAAAACAAAAAAAATTAAGGACGCTTTCATTTAATTTGTATTTGTTTTTTTTTAATCAATTTACAACTTCAGTTTTCTATTTCTTTCCGGATTGAACTGATCACCAATAAATTGCCAATCAGGAATTACCTATCAGGAATATTTTGGCCTAGCACATGTTCATCTCTAGATTCGCTTAACGGTGGTTGCATGATCCACTCACCTGGCTGTCCGATGTGGTGCTATGCGATTGACTTATTTGGCTGGTGACCACCTCCGCCTCCGAATAGATGTCCGAGGTGGCGCTCATGCTGAGCTCCTCGACGCCGCTTAGCCGTTTACCGCCAAAATTTGGCTTAGCCGAGAGTCCGCCATTCTCTTTGGCCAGATTTAATTCCTTGGTGCGCTTCTCCAGCTGCTGGCGTGTCCAGTATGTAATGCGTTCATCCTGTTCGCTGTCGCTATTGAAGATCAGCTGCTCATCCTCAGCGCTAATGTTCTCTTGTGATCGTGCTATGGCAGCGAGGCGTGCCTGCTGCTGCTGTTTGTCCAGCTGCCCCTTCATCCAGTTGGCCAAATGCAGGGCACTCGATTTCGGTGTGCCCGTCTTATTGAGGATGCGGCATTTCTCATCAATGAGCAGCTCGATCTGTTCCACGGCATGGCCATGGCTCGTGTTTCGCTGCTGCAAGAGGCGCGCGTGTCGTTGGTTAACAAACTATGCAACTAATTGTTTTTTGATATAGTACCCAATTTTAAACACCCCTTAACCCCCCTTAACCCTCGCTCCCAGCCCCCCATATCATACCTCACACCAGCGCCCCACCATCTCCACCACACCACCGAACCACCGAACCACTACCAGAACCACTAGTCAACCAGCCAGAAATACAGTTGGTGGACGTTGCTTGCGAATTAAAAATTTGTGATGGGCTCATATTAAACAATTAATTTGTTAATTAATTAATTAATCTGTTGAACATTTTAACTCTTTTTCTTTCAATTTTCTTTTCTAGTTTTCGTTTCTTTTTTTTTTTGCCTACAACATTAATTGTTGTTTTTTTTCTCTTTTTTTATGTTTTTTTGTCTTTGGCTCTTTGGCTTTATTTTTGGCGCTTCGTTTGGCATTTGGCTTTGATTTCGAGAAACATAAACAATAAAAACCGCGCGCATTTGCTTTTTTTATGAAATATTTTTTTTGTGTAATAATTTTTTTTTTTTTGTGCCATCTTTGATTAAAAACGCTTGCACTTGAAGAGGTTTACACTGCGATAAGGCTAACGGCAAGAACATAAACATAAACATAAACAAAAACAAAAAAAAAAAGAACACAGACATAAGCAAAGAAATTCAACAACAATAATGATAACAATAACAATAACAACAACAATAACAATAACGATAATTACAAGAAATTGCGATGACTATAACAATAACGATAACGATAACAAATTAAGCTAATTGAATTTTAGAAATGAAAGAAGCGACAGAAGTTTTGCAATAGGAACTAAACTAAACTAAAATTGAGTCCATCACAATTTTTTAAATTTATCAATTTTGCTTTTGTTTTTATAATATTTTCATTTTTTTTTTTGTATTTTGTTTTTTTTTTAACGCAGGATAGTCCGGGACCGGGATAGATCAGATAGTTCGGAACGGTTATGATATTTTTGGGCAACGTACAAAGTGGTACAAAGTGAGTGCTCGGTGGGTTTTAATTATTATAATTATCATTTTTTTTTTTTCTCATTTGGTTGGAGATTCGCATTTCTTTTGTTTTTTTTTTGGTTTTTTTTTTTTGTGGGAATTGAAATAAAAAGAACATCACAAGCGTTTTTAGTCAAAGAATCTTTTGGTTTTTATTATTCATCGTTTCTCAACTCAACTCAACTCAACTGATATTATTAACTATATTAAGTATGTTTCACTTTTGTTTTACTTTTCACTTGGCAACAAAATATACACACAAAATAAAATGGAATAGAAAAATAATTGAATTTTTGTTTTCTGTTCTTTCATTTGTGCTTTAACAAATTGAATACTAAGCAATTACATGGAGCGCCACTTGCCTCTTTTTTTTTTTTAAATTATAGTATGACACAATGACATGACATACAATTGTTATATCTATGGTACGGTACATACATGTATGTATATATATACAATATAGCTATAAGTACATATGCATGTACATTTATAGATGTATATGTATGTGTGTGTGTGTATATTACATAATCAATATATATATTTATAAATAGCTTAATGCAACGGGGAAATAAATAAATAAGCTACGACTATGACAACAAACATTTGCTCACTGTGGCACCAACACACATCGCGTATACTTGATATTCCATTACTCGTATGTGGTATGGTATGGGATGTATGTACGTATAAGGATCAATTGCTTTTTTTTTTTTGTAACCAACACTTTTATAAAATATATGCATGTACATGTGTGTGTGTGTGTATAAATTAATTCTATATCTAGATTTTAAATATCAAATGAAAATTTATTTAAATACAGCCATAACGAGGCTTTCTGCACAGTGGCACGAACACTATCGAAAACAGAACGAAATTTACAATAATCTCAAATAGATTTCTGCTGGGAAAAAAAAGTTCAATGCCTTTTAGTTTAATTAATTTGTAATTGTTTTTGGTGAGAATTGTAATTTTGCGGTTACCCCTAAAAGTATGCTACAACTTCTTTAAAAAAAATTAAAAGTTAATAATAAATTAAGACGAATGTTTTAAAAGATTATTGAATGAAATAAAATGTGTTTGTTAATATAATAATAATGTGTAATTTGTGAATTATAAACTTCAGTATACATATGTATATATATGGAAAATATGTATTGTGTTTGTGTGTGTTTATCAATGCGAAAGGCAACAAAGTGTTGGTCATAACCACAAATACAATAATTGACATCATCAGCAAGATCCATATACCAAATATCATAAACCATATACCATATACCATATGCCATATACCCTCTCTATATGTATAGGTAGTGTATATGAATAATTATGCAAGTGTACGGATTGGCGCTGAGAGTGAGCAAAAATTTGCTGCAATTACAATACAATTATGGTTGCATAGATTATATAGTAAATATACGTGTATGTATGTATATAGCGCATATATGTATGTATGTTTGCATGTATGTACTATTTATAGGGTATATTTTGGGATTAGATTTTATAGTAGGTATGCAGTATGTACAATACAATACATAGTAAAGGAATGTGTGTGTGTGTGTGTGTATGGTATAGTCAACTAGAGCAGCGGCTAAATACGATATATGTATGTATATAGTATGTACTTACATATGTATGTATGTATATATGTATGTAAGTACATATGTAAATCGATTCAAATATATTTAATATAATAATAATAAATACGATAACCTATAACATTTTATATGGCAGCATTTTTTGGCTAACGGTTAACTTATTGTAATTTATTCAATTCAGAGAAATAATTACTATACGATCGTGGATCGTATTGGAGCATATTTATATGTAGAAATGGACTAGGCTAAGGCATAATTAGACAATCGATAATTATTAATTTAATAATAAATATAATTTAACAACAACAATAACATGTTTTCGTTTCGTTTATCGATTTGGCGCGCTTGGCTACAAAATGGAAGCATTTTTTTTAGTTTGTTTTTTTCTTTTTTGTTTTGCTTTTTCGTTTTTTTTTTTACTTTTTGAATGTTTCAATTTTTTCTCATGGCATTTTTTGTTTTTTTTTTTTTAGTTTTTGTTTTCCTTTTTTTTTGTTCTTAACGGATTGGCAAAAAACATTTCAATCGAATTAATAAGACGATTAATACGTAAATACGAGTATAAAACAAAGTATTGCATTTGTATGTGTGTGTGTGTGTGTATGTGTGTGTGTGTGTGTTGTCCAGTCCCTGGTCGGGCGCCACTTGCCGGACCTGAGAGGGCGTTTGTATTTATATAATTGAGTATGTATTGTATATATTGTAGTAAATATATGTACATATGTATGTATATTAGTTTAGGGGCATATATATATATATATATATATGTATGTACATACATATATATGTTATGTATGTATGTGTATATTTGACTATCTATTGCATATGTACTACGCTAGTAAATACTAAGCTAGAAATATGTAACTATTGTATTGTATTTAAAAATTAGTTCGATTTTTAACTAAGATTTACACATATCGTATTGTATATTATATAGAATGTATGTGTATATGTGTATGTATGCATGTATTGTATATACATATGGTAAGATATTTGCGCAAATCATTCAACAATTTTGCAATATATACACTCAATTTTGACACTCGTTTTCATCAAGTGAATGTTGTTGTGGCAAGTATATACCATATACCATATGTGCACATACATACTCGTACATATACATATGTATGTATGTATGTATGTATGTATGCAGATATGATGGAATTGATTGCATTCACACATTGCCCACATTGGCCATGATCATGAATACATATGTACATACGTACATACATACATACATACATACTCGTACATACTATCCATTTGGTATTACCGTTAAGTTGTGCATATACAAAAGACAATTCAGATTTGATTATCTAAATGGTACTAGATATTTATAGAATTTGATCATACAAAAAAGACTTGATCAGCGATCAATGATCAATATTCAGGCAATGTCATCAATCAATCAATCAATCAATCAATCAAGCAATATCAAAATGGATTTCAATTTCCAGGGTATCTGTTTGTTTTCGCTGCATATGCATACATACGTACATATGCACATATATGCCATACACACATACATACAAATGTACATATATTTGTTTATATCCATATGTGCATACATTTGTATGTATGTGTATATAGCTTGGTAATACATTGTTTTTTTTTTTTTTTCGTAAGCAGCAACTCCTGCAAGGATTTTCTATCATTTTGTTGTGTTTTGTTTCGTTTTCTTTCTACTATCTTTTCGTATGGTTTTTATGCTAAATTCTAGTTTTATAGTTTTCTAGTTACAGTTACAGTTACAGTTACAATTTACGTGTACAGTTATTCCCCATAAGGCATTCGTTAGATAGATCACACTCATTTGCTTACTAGATACTCATCGATCGATTCATTATGTCAATTGCATGTGTGCGTATGCGTATGCGTGTGTGTATTTGTGGTGTGGTGTGTGTGTGTGTGTCTGTATGTATGTGTGTAAGTACTTTCAACATTTCAAAATCGACAAAGAGATCAAAGAGAGCTAGCTGAGCTGGATGAGCATAGACCAAAGACCAATGAGAGCGACACAAAGAGCGCAAAAGGAGATCAAGAGAGAGAGAGAGAAAGAGACAGAGCGACAAAGGCAAAGGCAAGAACTTGCATATACATATATGTAGTTATTTGTATATATGTATGGTATGTATGTGTGAATGTATGTAAGTAAAACTATGCGCACGCTAGGCAACGAGGTAGCTTTTCTTAAGAGATAGAGATGAAGAATAGCGAGTGAGAGAGAGACAGAGATAAAAAAGTTAGGTTAGGACAAAATTGTAGGCTCGAATTTGCATACGGCGGGATTGATGGTGGGGGAAGTTTGGGGTGGGAAGGGAGTGCGGTTGCAGAGAATCGGTTGTCTAAGCTCATTTAATCAAATATTGTGCTAGTGTGGGCGTGATTGTGACTCTGGCTGTGACCGTGACCGTGATCGTGATCGTGGCCGTGATTTGTTTGCGTGTTTGTCTCCGTTAACAACCAAAAGTCAAATCACAGATCCAAGGAATCCGGCGGCGTCGGCTTGGTGGGCAACATGCCAAATGGATCATCGACAACAACGCTATCATCGTCGCTATCATTGTCAGCATCCGTTTGGCCAGAGACGCCGCCGGCGCCCACGCCATCGCCAAGGAAGATGCACTCCTCAACGTCCGTATTATAGCACGGATCCAAATTGACCTCGTTCAGCTGCAGATCCAGCTCCAACAAATCCCAAGAGCCGCCGAACTCGGCCAGCGGTATATTGGCGGCTCGCACACTGGACGCTGCCTCACCAGTTGCTGCAGCAGCTGCTGACGTTGTCGGCGGCACAAAGTCATTGGAGAAGGCATCCGAGTTGCACGCCTGTGAGCTGGGCGATATATTTGGCGTGGGCGTTTCGGGCGTGGTAAGCGACACCTGCTGCCCCACATGGGATGCCTCATCTATAAAGGACCGACCCACCGAGCTAAGACTAAACTCAAGCATTTTTTGCGCATGCTGCCTAGGTACCGTTGACGTCAACGCCGACGCTGGCACCGATGCCGACGCCGATGCTAACGGCTCACTGGTCGCTTCGGGTATCGCTGTGAGGCACTTGCTGCTGGCGCTGGGCAAGGATTGAGCTGAAGTCTGCGCCGTTAGGCTCGCGCTGCTGCTCAGGCAGGAGCTGTTCGTATTGTAGCGACGCAGCAAACTGTCCCCCGGAATGCCACCATAACTACCACAAACGCCAGCACCACCAAGACTACCAAGACCAAGACCACCACTACCACTACCACTACCACAACCACCGCCACCACCACCACCAGTGCCACCAGCACTGCCGCCAACGCCATTGGGCA